>APFE030545321.1:8264-20553 GCA_000404065.3 Pinus taeda | reverse complement strand
GTATCGCTTCCCGTTTCGGAAACTCGTACCCGTTTCCCCGTTTTGTGCAACTTATATCTTAAAAGGAGTGGGACCTCCAAAGTGGCTGTTGGATGTGGATTCGCCATTGGTGGGCAATCGTTGAAGGATCTGGGCAAAGTTATCCATCATCGCATTCCTTTGTTTCTCGAGGGCCTCCTCGAGCAATATTTTAATATGATCTCCTGCTCCCTTGTCTTTCTTTTCTTCCCCCATGGGCCGCTGTCGGGGTTTGTGAGGCTAATCTTGCAAAGGTTCAACCAGATTGAGCCCTAACTCCTTATACCCTGACCTCGTTGAGGGCATGCAAAGAAGGACTGAGAAAGAGCAGACCGCTCTGATACCACTGATCCGAATTTAAACAGGAACGCAACAAATTATAGATATAACCATAAATATAGAGATGTAGCAGAAATAACACTTCATTTCCTTAATATCAGATACTGAAATATGCTTACAAACAGAATGGAAATAAGATTAGCTTGGGCGATGGTAGTATATCTCTGAGAAGAGATGTAGCAGCTACATGTTTCTGAACTGTGTTACAATGAGGCTTGAGAGCCTATTTATTATTGAGAAACAATGGAAAACCCCAAACATCCAAAAACCTAACCCTGGGAGATGAAACGCCAAACTATGGGCCCCGTTGGGGTGAATTGGTACATCAACTTCCCAAGGTCGTAACTTTGACAAACGATCTTCCTTTGACGCATACGATACCTCGTTAGAAAGATTTATCCAAGGACTACAACTACTGATAGCAAATATCGAGTTGAAGACTCATATTCGCCACAGGTGATTTTCCAAAAAAACGTTGTTTAGGGCCTCAAAACAACTTCGAAAGTTTAAGACCTGAAAAACTGCCAAAAATAGTAAATTGTGCTCAATTAAGGAAACTAAAAAACTGAACCAAAAATATATTAAAAAAAATTAAAAAATTAAAAATGGTGGGGGTCCAAGTAGAATAAGCAGGTGGCCACCAATATCCACCAGGATCATTATACCTGGGTAGGGCCTAGAAATGTACCCTAGGAGGTTGATGCAGCTAAAAAAAAAGAGCATATGATGGCCACAAGATCAAAATGCAAAAGATGGTCGGGACTTACAAATCTGCACGTGGGAAAAAACCAAGCATGAGCTCTACCTCTATCATATGGCCATCAACTAGTTCCTAGGCCAATGTTGCCCTATCTCATAGAAGATAAGGAACCCTTGCATGTCCCAACCCTTGACTGGCGATGAACTGCCCCATCCTAAAGGGGGTAATAACTATTATACATCATACAAAGCAAGCTCTCAATCCTCAAGCTATGAGCAATAATACAAGGAAAATCACGAAAAAGTAAAAGGCAATATAGAGGGGTCGAAAAACAAAGGTCGAGGTAACTCATGCATCCACAATTGCTCCCTCCTCATATCTATACATGAGGGATGAGGTACTTCATCATAGTTGATCCCTTTGACCATGGCACTTGGCCATGAAGTCTTCTTCACTTTGTTCCATCATTATTCACATGGCACCTATCAATTGAGGGGTGCACCAAGGACATGTCACTCCCATTTGGAGGTTGGGAACAACTAGTAGGATTGTCTATTATGTTAGTTTGTGTAGCTTGAACAGATGTTCTAGTCTCAGGAGGTATATATGAGGCTAGAAACACAGATGGGTTAATTATCTCCAATACCCAAAAAAAGTTTCTAAGGAAAATTGTCTTAATTAGATTTAATTAGCCAATTTAGTTATTTTCCTAAGTCTAACTTAGGAAAAGTGGTTAATTAATCAGGATTAATTGAGGCAACTCAATTTCTCCAGTGACTTCTAGAAAAGCAACTTTTAGAACTCAAGATGATCTTAGTCATCGATTGTGATTAAATCATGGTCATTGATTGTTCAACGAGAGATTATAACAGGAGATCGATGGGGCTTTTGGAGACACAATGAATTGCAATGAGAGCAAGGGCACAAAGATAGCATGGAGGAAACCAACAGTTGAGTTTAGCAGTGATTAGTGATTGAAGATCGAGTTGCTAGAGAGAGATTTCTTCACAATGATTTCCAGATTCTCTATGACAGGGGGAAATCAATTTTATCTGCAAAGATCGAGTTTCCCAGCGGTAGTGTAAATTGACTGAAGAGGCTGAGTTGCCGGAGGAAGGACAAAATTCCCGAGGAAAGTCAATTTGCAGTGGAGAATTCGATTTTCCCAATAGAGTTTGATTTTCCAGTGGAGGTCATGATATTCTACTGGAAGTGCGATTTCTAGAGGAGGCCGAGTTATCTACCAGGGCCGCACGTGTGGATCAATTTAGGGTTCCAGAGGAGGGTTGAATTTATTTTAAGAGGCTAAGTTGCTTCTAGGAGGTTAGATCATCTAGTAGAAGTGAAGAAACTAATTTGTCGTAGGTTTGCTAATTTTACGACAAACAATGTATGTAATTTCAATTACAAATTTGTTGAAGAATAATAAAAATACCTCATCTGCAAAACTAGTTTTCCCTTTGAGGTTTTTCCAAGGACAATTGTCCAAAAATATCGGTGTCTATTATTTTGTGCGTGTGATATTTTTAGAGTTCCTGTGATTTGATTTTGGTGAAGTTGCAGTAGTGTTTTATTTAGTATTTGTCATATATAATTTACAAAAGACAAATAATATTTTAAAAATACGTGAATAAAAACCAGATTAACTACAACAATTTTAAAAACTTCACATTTTAGCCACTCCTACCTAGGAAGGTAACACCATTATGTGATTAAGGCCCCAATTTTAGAGGAGAAGTCTCATATGAAGTGTTATTTTGCCCATTTCTTTCGAGCTTGGTTCACTTAGATGTAATAATGATTAATGTACTTGATGATGAAAGTTGCAGCACTAGATATTTTGTGTAACTGGCAGGTGGTTCCATCTAAATGTCTGGATAACTTGTCTAGGGTCCAAGTCCTCGAGAGGGGCATATTGACACCGACAAGAGATGTGTTGAGAGCCATGGGACTCTGAACAATTGTAAAGCATCATTCATAGCCATGGGCACCTTCAGCAACCACAGTGTTTATGCATTTGCTTTATTATTCATGGGATGATGCACCTAGACCAACTTGCCCCCAGTCGGCTTAGCAGAGATCACATGGTTTGATATTTGATCTAGGGGCCAAACAAGGTTTGTCTCACACCTTGAGACATGGGAGGGTTAGCCCCACCTTCAGTGCCCTCAACGTTGGAGTAGAATCAGGTTTATTCATCACCAGGAGACCTATGAGTCCCAGTTTTGTGCCCCAAACCCACCTTTGGGGGCCACTGAATGATTTTCATAGGGATCACGGGCCAACCCCTAGACCTTGATTTTAGAGAGCTACTACGCCCATGATGGCACTCCTAGCTCTCAACGTCAACCCTAAAAGGGCCTATGCTAGCATGATGTCAGCATTTCGGCCCTCATTGAGAAATGTATTATGATTTTCATTGGTTACTAAGTCGGACTGTGACCTAGGGTCTTTGTTGCACATTACTAAATGATTAAGAGGAGCTTCTAGGATTATCAGGCATTTGTATCGCTCATATAAATAGAAGAACATGTCATTGTATTACTCATCATCTCATCACTTGGAATTTCGGCCCTCTTGAGTGATTCACATTCTTCTCTTGTGGAAGATTTGGAGTAATCTTGATTCACTTTAACATTTGGAGCTGATTTGTCGATCTTTGGAGATATTCTTTGGACAAATGGAATAGATTTTTAGATGTTATCTTGTAAGTCACAGTTTAGCCTTTTTCTTAAATAAAATATTTCCAAATGAGGCATATTTAACAAATGATCGAAAACATAATATCCACAGTAGATTATGTAAGAACCACTAAGGAAAAATTTCTGCAAAAGATTCCGTAAATTGGCCAATATTTTGGACATTATTTTACGAATTTCTTCCAAAAATAATAAATGAATGGCCAGTTGTTTTAACCATAATCGTCAATCTTTAAAGAATTGATCTAGTTTGCGAATTTTAGTGAATTTTCATCACGTGTGAATTTCTTTTAATGAGCCCTGGCAACCTGAAAAATCCCTGAGAATAATTTTACCTTCTCTTCAACGTTATCTTCTGAGCCTTTATCACTTTTACAAGAACAAATCTGCCGCCTATCTCCCTTGCCTCCTAGCCTGGTCAATTTTTTCCCTTCATTAAAATCTTTGTTGTAGCCAAACCGCGAGACCCTCAATACGCCATGCAAATCTACAGAATGGAGAGACTTTCCACTGCTGGAAACAGTCACAGTAATCCCACTACCAGACGCAATGACCAACCGGAGCCGTTTCGACCTCGCGACCTGACTGAGGCTCTTCGTTAAACTGCCGAGGCTCCGGGGAAGTGAATGCACCAACACCGACACCATTCTGTCAAACGTAGAAGTACATTCAAATTTAAACGCGATTAGCTCACATCCGGAGAGTCAAAGGTTTCCCAGCGCTCAATTACAGCGGACTGGGCGTCCACCGAGATTTATCTTTTAAGTCGAGAACGAACAGAATTATCGATAAGGTTGCAGTCCGTTCATAGACTTATAAGGAGCCTGTTTCCGTCAATTGACGTGTCCATCTGTTACCGCTCCTTTCTTTAATTTGTTGAGGGAGTGGAAAGGCGCCGATAGGTATTTAACGGACGTTTAGCCAGATAGAAGTTTATGAGCCTTTGGAGACTACAAAACGATAAAGAGTAATTTAAAGTAGTAATAATATTCTTGGAGACTACAAACCACGTATAAGAGAAAGGGTAATTTAAAATAGTAATAATATTTTAGGACATAAATAATTTAGGGTGTGCTTTAATTTATAGAGGAATAGATGAGATTAAATGGTTTTTTTCCTAGTTAATTTTAATTTTTAGTTTAGAATTATTTTAACTTTGTTACTCAGGATTTTGAAATGTAAAAATATATTTTAAGCGGATAATATATATATATTGATATTGAAAATTTTATATATAACATATATATTAATACAATTAAAATATTTTAATATATATGTAGTATATTTAATATATATGTAATTGACATTGAAATATTTTATTTATAATTTATATTCACCACATTATATTTAATTATTTTTATTATTAATATTTTTTAAATATTGCATATCAAATCCATATTAAGTATGGAAAGAATTACAAATATCTCTCATACAATGAATTAAAAAGTAGCTATTAATGGAATCAGATTTCTCTCAATCTTTCTTTCGTTATATATGTTTCATGTTTTATTTATAACATACTTTAAATTTTTCTTTGTTATTGATATTTTTTAAATCTTATATATCAACTATATATTAAAAATAAAATAAATTACATATCTCTCTAGTTATGGAAAGTGAAAATACAAGAAATGCTTTAAGATTTATTTTTTTTTTTACCTTGGGAGTATGATGTAAGAGCGTCTAACCTGGTAAGAATCGACTTGGAGCTGCAACGATGGCGGTGCAGGCTAGGGTTTCAAAACAAATGAGCTGGGAGCACTTGCGCACAGGTTTCGGGTAGCCTGCGCGGGTCAGATTTCAACTACTGCAGACATCACGGTTCGAAAACTACAAAGTGTGGCAGGCGGTATGTCATCAAGTCGCGGTTTCTTTGGCGTTTTATGAAGTTTTAAATTAGTAAATCATTACACAGTTTTCTTTACTGCCTGTTTCACTCCCGAGTTACCCGCGAAGCTGTCGCGAAACCCGCTTTCACTGATCTCTGGTTGACACTTACCTGGGAAAGCTCGAACCATGGTTAACCCAGCGGAAATTCTGGCACTGGACCCCGAGGTGGAAGACATCCTCTCGATGTGGGGAAAGGATATCAATACTCAAAATGTGGAGCATTACTTTGGGGCTTTTGACTTGCCAGGTCTGGAGGTAGTTACAAACTCAGAAACACCTTTCATTGTGGCTCATAGCAAGAACTCGGGTAGCGGGCCGTCATCCCCTTGCTCCCTGAACGCCCTGCAACCAGTGGAAGCTTTTGTTTCAAATGGGGAAAATGAAATAGGATTGCCGACGGACCCAAAAGGGAAAAAGCCATATGAAGGGTTTACAGTATCAAAGGGTTTCGAAGACAGTTATAAGATTGGTTTACATGCAGGGCTTGACCAGGCAAGAGCAACAGGAGGCGCTTCATCCATCTCGAGGGTTCCGTTCCATAGTGAATCCCTAAACCCTAAAAGTTTTTCTACAAACGTCGATGGGAAGGTTTTTGTGGGGGCGCAGGTAGCTTCAAATGTTTCGGTGATTCATACTCCCTCCACGGGAAATGGGGAGTTGGGGACTCGAGTCTCGCATCAGCCCTTAGAAGTGCCAGAACCACAGGAGGGTTCTCCACAGAGAAATCATAACCATACAGAAATTCCTGATAACACAAGAGAGCAGGCGGAAGGGGCAGGATTCAAGGGGCAAAACGAAAGCCACAAAGACCCATTGGAGCGTTGGAGGCTGTAGACAACCTGGTTCTCGGAATGGAGGTCTCGATGGTCGAAGCCATAACGGTGGCAGAATGTACCTTGGTCGGCAGAGCAAGAGGTAAGAAATTCACTTCTGAATTCCTTCAAGAATGGGGTGAAAAATCCTTCAAAAACGAAAGCCCTCTACAATTTGAAGCCCTAGTGTTGGCAAAGGGATGGTTTCAGTTCAGATTCGGAGATAAAGGATCTGCAGATTGGGTCTTACAGCGCGTATGGCATATAGGGAACATTCCAATTCTGTTAAAAAAATGGACTCCCTTATTCGATGCCATTAAGGAGAAAACCGATATTTTTCCAGTTTGGGTGTGGGCGCCGGGTTTACCTTCTTTCCTCTGGACAGAGGAGGTTTTCAAGTCAATTGGTAACAGGTTGGGGGAGTATATGGAGGCAGACATGTCTTTTTTTATTACAAAAAACAGGGCTATAGCACGTATTCTGGTTATGCTAAATCCGAGTAGCTGTCTGGCAAAGAAAATAAATCTACTGTTTCAGGACTATGTATATGAACAGATACTTGACTATGAATATTTACTGTTTAGATGCCATCGATGCCACGAGTATGGGCATATGGCCAAAGATTGCCCGCAGTTGAGGAGACGAAGACATTTCCGAAGGGTCAATCGAGGAAATGAAACCGTAAATTATCAGATTCCGTCGGAGCAAAATACGATGGATACCCAAGAACATAAGGATATGGAGACAGAGGAGTACGTGCAGCCCATCGAGGATGAAAGGAACTTAATTCAGGTGGACGCGAAGGAGAAAGAAAAAAATCTGCTGACTACAGTGAGGAAACAAGTGGAAGAGGTCGTGGATGCCGAAGAAACAGTTGTGCAAGACAATGATGCTCAAATTACCTCTGCTGTAGAGGATTCGGGTATGCAAACAGAAACTCCTCCCATTTTTTTTCATGAACAAAATAATGAAAAAAACATTTATGTGCCTTCATCACATTATGAGCAGGATATGGTCTATGAAAAAAATATGAATATTCAAACTGTGAGCCCGAATATTGAAACCTTAGAAACTACGTTTCCATCTTTGGACATTCGTTGTGATGAAAACTGGCCTCCCCTGAATTCATCTGTCCATCGGCCAACCTGCCCTTACAATTTGAGATCTTTGGGAGGGAAGCTGGAAGAACAAGGTTCTGCTGGTGGTTTGGGTATGATCAGTCCACAGATTAATTATAAAAATAAGAGAGGTCGGAAATCTCACATGTCCAAGGCGAAACTGAAAGCAAAATTGGATGTTGCAAATGGCAAACAATATTCCATTCCGGGGGTCCTTAGAGCAGCCCATCCCCATGAAGGTGTTAACAAATGATTTTGACATCTTGGAATTGCAGGGGTTTGGCCAGCAAACCTAAAAAACTGGCCTTGAAAGATTGGATTTCAACTTCCAACTTAGATGTTCTTCTCCTTCAAGAAACCTTGGGGAAGGCCTCTGAGATTGAATCAATGCTTAAATCTATTCTTCCGGGTTGGGTCTTCTTTGCTTTGGATGCTTCTGGACATTCGGGGGGTCTTGCTATTGGGTATAAAGAGGGCCGGATAAAAATCCTCAATCTTTGGGGTTTGAAAAACGCTTTGGGATTGGAGGTTTTATCCCCAGATTTCCCTTTCCCCTTAACCATTGTAAATGTCTACGGCCCTTGTCAAAGCAGGGATTCCTTCTGGGATGATTTAATGTCAAAATCTGTGATGAATAATCCGATGATGATTCTGGGAGGTGATCTAAATTTCTCTCTCGGGAGGAATGAAGCTTGGGGCCCTTCTGCAAGAGAAGACCCTCTTGCTGAGTTTTTTCACAACCTTATATCAGAGCACAATTTAATTGATCCTGCCCCGGTAAAAATTAAGCCTACCTGGAGGAATAGAAGGGTGGGTGGTGACCGGATTGCTAAAAGACTAGATCGTTTTCTGGTTTCGGAGTATCTCTTTTCCAGGATCCCAATGATCAGGCAGTGGGTCGAAGAAATAGGGAATTCGGACCACTTTCCGATTTTCTTGGAGTTGACCAATCCTCCACCCAAACCTCTTGCCCCTTTTAAGTTCAACCCTGCTTGGCTTCAAGATCCTACTTACTGCAAGGTGTTTAATGATACTTGGATACACCAGGGGCAAAATATCGGGGTGGACAAAAGTTTTTTGTTTATGGAGAATTTGAAAAGACTTAAGAAAGCCACCATTTCCTGGGCAAAGGAGAAAAAAATGAAACAATCCGAGGAGTTGTCCAGAATAAGGGAGGAGCTGAGGAGTATGGAAAGTATGGAGATAGATGGGTATTCCTCACAAGTTTCAAAGGACAGAATCCTTCTTTTGGAGAAACAACAAAATAAAATCCTGTTGGAAAAGGAAGAAGAATGGAGGATTAAAAGTAGGGCAATCTGGCTAAAAGCGGGGGATGAAAACACAAGATTTTTCCATAATTTTGCGAAAGGTAGGAAGACAGCAAGCACTATTTGGAGACTAAAAGATGAAGAAGGGAGAGAAGTCAGTACCTTTCCCGAGCTCTCTGGGCTGGGTAAAAGACATTTTCAAAACATTTTTACTGATCAGAGAGAGGCAACTATTGCTGAAGTCTTCAGAACTGTGCATTGTTTTCCTAGATTTATCGAGGAAGATGAAGCAGAAGATCTTTCTGTACCAGTCACAAAGGAGGAGGTTGAAGCAGCCATGAAACTTATGGGTAAGGATAAAAGCCCTGGCCCTGATGGCTGGACTATAGAATTATTTCTACACTTTTTTGAACAAATTGGAGCAGAGATAACAGAAGTTGTTGAAGAGTCAAGGCAGAAAGGGACAATATATAGACCCTTTAACTCTACTTTTATTGCTCTTATCCCAAAGAAGGATGACCTGGAAATTTTTGAAGACTTTCGACCTATTTCTTTGTGTAATTGCATCTATAAGATTATTTCAAAGGTCATTGCCCTCAGAATTGCTCCGATCCTATCCAGAAATATTTCCATGGAACAATTTGGTTTTCTGAACGGAAGACAAATCCATGAAGCCATTGGCGTTGCTCAGGAGGTTACCCACAGTATAAAAGTGAAGAAAATGAAGGGTGTTGTCTTAAAAATTGACCTTTCCAAAGCTTATGATCGGATAAGCTGGCTCTACCTTAGGATGTTGTTAACCCACATTGGATTCAACTACCCTCTTGTCAGCTGGATAATGGGATGCTTCACAAATGTCAGTTTTGTTGTTTTGGTCAATGGTGCTGCCTCTTCCTTTTTTAACAGCCAGAGAGGACTCAGACAAGGGTGTCCTTTATCTCCTCTTTTGTTCCTCCTTGTGGCGGAAGGATTAAGTAGACTGATTCACAAAGCCAGAAGTGAGGAAAAGGTAAAAGATTTTGAAAGAAGAGAAAGAGATAGAATGACAAATCTTTTTCCTTTTCCTTCACAATCTCTGGAGGATCCTCTCAAATACTTGGGGTTCTGGCTAAAGCCAGCTGTGTACAGGAAAGTGGATTGGAACTGGTTAATTGCAAAGATTGAATCCAGAGTTTCTCATTGGAGTTTTAGATGGTTGTCCAGAGCTGGCAGATTGACCCTTATAAAATCTGTCTTGTCAGCCATCCCGGTTTACTGGGCTGCTCTGACTTGGATCCCAAAAGGTGTGATGGAGAAAATTCGTAGAATCTGCTGTAGATTCCTATGGTCGGGTTCAAAGGAATCCTCGGGTTTACCATGGGTAGCTTGGGACAAAGTGGCTAGACCTAAAGACTGGGGTGGTTGGGGAATAAAAAGATCTCATGATTTCAACATCTCCTTAGCTGCCAAATCTGGATGGCGTCTTATTTCTATGGAAAACCTGTGGACTAGAGTGGTCAAGAGAAAGTACATTGATCCCACTCCCATTGATGATTGGATCCGGAGTCAAAATAAGAAAGGAAAAAATTCTTCTGCAATCTGGAAGGCTACAGTAGAGGCTTTCTCAGTTATTGAACAAGGTCTGGCCTGGAAAGTGGGAGATGGAAAGCAGATAAGGATCGGCAGAGATCCATGGGTCGGTTGCAATGATGCTTTTGCTTTGACTCCTGGCCTTCTTAGACACCTCGACACCAAAGGTATTCTGACTTTAAACCAGGTGGAAAAAGTCGGACAGTCCTCTATCTGGGGTCAGGCATGGAAGACAGAGGCAGATCTAGGTTTAAATGCAAGATGGAAAAACGAATGGGAGGACTTCATCAAAGAACTACAAAGATCCAATGTCAGAATTAAAGATGAACCAGATGTTTTGATGTGGGCACAAAGTAAATCCGGGGAGTATTCGCCAAAAGATGGATACACTTTCCTTATGGGTAAGAAAGGCTGGGGTCGACCGGATTGGTGGGCCAAAGATATTTGGAAACTCAAAAGTCCTGCCAAGGCGAGGCTCTTTTTTTGGTGCATTATGAAAAAGAAGGTTCCTACATGGGATATTCTACAAGCTAGATTCTTAATAGGCCCTGGTCGTTGTCCACTATGCAAGTTAGAGGAAGAAACTATCAACCATCTTTTCATTTCCTGTTTTGTCACTAGGAAGATATGGGCGGAGGTTATGCTTCTTCTTAAGACCATCGCTCAGTGGGGTCCCGACCCACTGGAGGTTACTTGGGCGAAATGGTGGCATTCTTACCCAGTGGGGAATATGAGGAACTTGCCCCTTATTTTTGTTTGGGGTGTCTGGCTGTCTAGAAACAAGAGCCTCTTCCAAGAAAAGGACATCCCTCCTTCAGTCACAGCCATTAACATCACTGCCATTTACAATGCTTTGCCTCCTCCAGAGGATAAAGCCCCAAAAAGAAATCAGAATCCTATCATGATACAGGAGGGTATCCCTGTTGGGTACTTTGATGGGGCTTCACAAAACAACAAGGCTGGAGCTGGCATTTGTATATTCATCAACCCGGAACATTCATTAAAAGCTTCTGTTGGGTTGGGATCCGGCACAAACAATTTTGCAGAACTCTCGGCCTTGCGCTTTCTCCTATGTTGGTTACATCACAGAAATATAAACTCTATTCAGATATTCGGGGACTCACTAAACGTTATTAACTGGATCAACGGGAAAGCTTCTTGTCAAAATCAGATTTTGAAGACTATTGTTGATGAAATCATATCACTAAGGACTTTATTTAACAGGGTTTCACTATGCCATATTTACAGGGACAGGAATGAGGAGGCAGACCAGCTATCTAAGGCAGGTCTACAACAGGCTTTGGGCGGCTGGACAGTAGAAGAAAACATACAGGGGCAGATCCATAGATCAGACCTGCCTCCATACATGCAGCCTTCTTGATCTCCAGTTTTCATTACCATTTTTGGCAGTTGTTTATGCGGCATTTTAAATTATGTTTATAATTTCTCTGTATATTTCTTAATTTATAGTTTCTATACTGTCCCCAAAACTACCAGACTTTTATATGTTTTTTATCAGAAAAATTCTGTACATTTCGGCATCTTATTTTTGGTTTTTGGAGGGGTTGTTTTCCTTCAACGAAGGAGACCCCGTTATGCTACTCTCTTCCACTGCCCTGCGTGGCGTTTAATCCCTCCGTCAGGGAGGCGGAACCATCTGGTTTCTTCTAGCAGCAGAAAAGCTCCAGTATATGTTGAGCTGTTTATTTCTTTCCTGTGCTACTGTTTTTGGCTGTAATTTTTGGGAAATCCTTCCTGTTTATAACGCAATATAAAGGTTGTGGTCTTTTTTCAGCGGAAAAAAAGAAAATACAAGAAAAAAAAAATAATTTAAATTATTTTATTTTTCTCTATATAAAGTAGATATAAAATTATG
>APFE030545307.1:3932-19512 GCA_000404065.3 Pinus taeda | reverse complement strand
AGTTGGTGAAGTTCATAATGCACGCAAACAAAACAGAGATATAAATTATTTTGATTGCGTAGAAGAAATAAAAGATGTATTATATATACATATGAGTACTTTGACATTGTTGATTCAATTTGGTGGGAGTCATTTTTCAATAATCATCAAAGTGATATCATTTCAACAACAACAAATGAAGATATACCCTTGAAAAATCCATTTATTTGGCCACAAAATGTGTCTAATGCACATGAGGAAATAAACATTGTTGAACAGCAACAATCTCAAGGTATCATTAATTCTTCACAGGCAGAGGAAAGAGAGATGTATATTGGTTCCATAAGATCTCGTGCACAACATGAAGCCATGGAAGACCTTTACAGGGGTTCAATACAGGATATTAAGGAGGATTGCATGATCGCAGTGCTAGCAGATGGAGATCTCAATGGCTATCCATTTTGGGTTGCTAAAGTTGTAAAGGTCTTTACAGAAAATGAGGATGTTACAAGTGTTGAAGTACATTGGTATGCCACAAATACACACCCATTCAATGGTGTGTATAAGCCAGAGATGGTAGTTGACAAAAAAAATGGCGGAAAGAGAAAAAGAAACGGTACGAATATAAATCGTCGTCGCACAAACATATTGAAATTGGAGGATGTTGACATACTTGTTTATGACTTCAATTTAACAAAGAGGGGAACTCTTCGCTTCAAGACGATAGAGATTCTGAAAAGGTTGTTACCAGAAGGAACAATATTGAAATGGGAGTCTACTGAAACCAGTCGTAGATCTAGAAGAATTTTGAAACCTGAAATGATGGGCATGCATGTGGACTCAGGTGGGGCACTAGTTGATGAAAGAGAATAATTTGGAACATCTTCATCAGCATCCAGTGACTCATCTGAAGATGTGAGTTCTGATGGCATGCAAGAAAATATGAGTGATTTTGAATAATTGTTTAAGACAGTTTATCTAACTGATGTATGCATCATCTATTGAAATAAATTTTTTGATTTCTATATGGTGTTAAATGATAAGTTATGAGACACTTTTATGTTGTTAGATCATTTTACTAGCATTTTTTTTTAATTTTGAAGATTGACCCTAAAAACAAAATCATCGTTCCAGTATAGTCACTTTTTCGTTTTGAAGCTATATTTTGCATGAAAATTTTGTTTTCACTGCCATTTTCAAAACATGTTCAAAATTAGCCCTAAAAAAAAACCATTGTTCCAGTATACACACTTTTCGTTTTTAGCACTGTTTTTGATGTTTTTTGGCATTTTTTGGCCAGAGTTCCTGTTTTGAGTTTATAGTTCCCGTTTCAAAGTTTACATTGTTGTTGGAAAAAACACATAAACATATGAAAGTTTCGGAAATGGGGATGCCTGGAAACATGAACCCCCAAAATGGGTATGTATGTGCACAATATATAAAAAAACAAACACATAGATGTGTAGTTTTTATTAAATAACACATTTTCTTGCAAGAAAGTCAGAGTGATACACATGAATGACATTTTAGGAGACCTGTGTCTATGTTGACCCTCACAGATGATTAAATTATGCAAAATCCCGTAGCTTTGTAACCTTTATAGCTGCCCCAAATTGCTAGATCTTGTTGGAAGTAAGAGGATGGATAAACCTGAAGTTACTAGAGATTGTTTGAAGGAGGCGCAATACATAAATAAGTCCCTTTCATCTCGAGAGAATTTTATTGTAGCATTGGAACATAGGAATCCACAAGCCATATCAAAATAGAAAATTGATTCAATTGCTTCAGGTTTCATTAGGGGGGAAGGAAAAGCCTTTGATGTTTGGGCACATAAGTCCTGAACTAGATTCATATGAGGAGTCAATAAGAACCCTTAAAATTGTCGAATGGGTGTCCCTTTTTGAACCAGGTACTTCTCGCTTGAATAAAAAGAGTGGAGAACTTCGTGAACTTAAAAAACAGATGGACAGTTTGAAGAAGGCATTGGCAAGGAAAGGAATTTGTCAATATAATAAGCTTACCACAAACAAAAATGCAAGAAAAGTGCCTTGGAGTTTTGTCAATATTACCAACCAGGGAACTTAAAAAAAAATGAATTTTTTAGTGAAGCTTGAGGTGCAAAACATGTTTTTTGTCCTTCATGGACTCAACTTCATTCAAACCATCCATATTCATTATGCATGTTATCTCCATGAAAGAGAAGATTTAGTTGCATGCCTGGATGGGGATGATGTGATACTTCATGAAACAATTTCCACTGTGGTTTCCTCCAATCTTGGTTCTCCGGGATTTTTCACTGCACATCATTTTACAAGTTTTCGAAGAGATTTGGAGTCCATTATTCATGGAAATATTACAACAGATGGAGTTTACATAACACTCAAAATGCGACTAGGTAATGGGATATTCCACAATGGGAAAGCTATACCAGGAAACGTGTTTGATGTCCTTAATAAAGTTGGGGATGATCATGTTTCCAATCATTACCTTTGTAAGAATGAATGTTATGATCACAACCACCTTATAACTAAAGTGCAAGTTGATGGAGTCATGGTAGCCACCCCTACTGGAATCACAACCTATTCTACATCAGCTAGAAGCTCCATAGTGCGTCCTAATGTCCCATGCATTCTTTTTACTACAATATGTTTCCACTCACTATTGTTTCATCTTATGATAATTCCATATTCAACTCAACTTGAATCGAATCTTTCTGGTGCTTCTCAAAGTAATTCATGGGTATTGTTTGAAGGTAAGAGATGGAAACAACTCTCAAGAGGCAATTTTGTCCCTGTATACAGGAGCAAGCAACCTCTTCCAACTATAAATGAATGCGATCAAACTAGTGAATGTTTTCAGGAAACTCAGATTTGTGCTACATATGGTGATGATGATGATGATGGGATCAGATCCATTCTGCATATGTTGATGATAAGTCTTCTTAAAGCCGAGTCTGGAGTGAAGAAGGTTGTAGCATTGAGAAAAAGTCTGTATAGTGATGTGGGAAATGGTTAAGTTTTCAAAAATACATGTTGTGAGGAGGACCAACAAAATCTTCATAATATTGTACCAAATAAATCTACAACAAGTAAACAAGGGTTGGGAATTTGAAACAAGTCCAAGAAAATTGTAAGTTTCCAATGGAAGGAACAGAAGGTCTCTTTTGATACAAGCAAGGACAAAGAGGAAGTGTCTGCTGATGAAGAAAATACATCCACCCCCTCCACATATCTAGATGTAACTAGTGCTAGGTAATTAAAAATATATCCAGCCTGGATATGTGAGGGATCCAATAAGCATTTGAACCTAGATACAAGTAGAGACTTTCGACCAAATGTAAGGAAAATTGAAGGATTTAAGTAGACTTTCAAATTTGTAGAATTTAATTTAATGCCTAACAATTATGGCATCAAGGACTAGAATGATATTCAGCTTCATCCACTATCAAGGATTAGACTTAAAAATTGCTTTCAAATATCTAGGATTTGGTCTCCTTCCTAACAACTATGACATCAAGGCCTAGTTGTGGTTGACAAATAAAATTCATTAGATGATGACTCACAGAGCCACAAATGGCTTTGTTTAGGTGGAAAACTAATATTGTTCAAGAGTGTACTATAAGTCATTATAGTATTAGATGGCTCTCGCTTTAATTCCAAAATCAATCTTCCACAAGATAGAGAAGTTGTCATTCAATTTCCTTTGGAAGGGTTCTAGGGAGCATAATACCCTTTGTTAAAATGCATGAGACTCACAACTGCTACTAAATATATATGGATTTTGATCTCTAGAAGGATTTATAAAAAATATAATTCTATAGAAATACATTTCCCAAGCAATAATTTAAATTGGATTAGAAGCCTAGAGAAACCTTATGTGGGAATTTCATTTTTTTTAGAGCCACGGTATAAACCAACCTTGTAGGGGATTGTCTTACCTACAAGATTGGGGGTGGTACTTGTTGGAGTGGGTGCGGATCCTTGGATTGGCATGAGCCAAGATTTCAAGATATCTTTGGACCTAGTCAATAACCTTCAAAGTTGAAAATATTTATTATAAACAACGGTTACAATGATACTCCAGCAGTAAAAAAATGGGACATAAGGTGGTTTTTATATGTGGAGGAGTTAGGCTTGGGTAGAAAACAAGAACAAGGGTGACATATCTACAAAATCCATCTATCTAAATTTGCTATCACCCCTAGGAGCAGAAACATTTATTAAGTTGGGGAGAAAATGTCAATTCAAGCAATATATCATCAATCTGGGTTTTCATGTCTCCTTAATTCCCAATGCTCGTAAAGAAAATATGTGGGAATGGCTAGGTCAAGGTACAAAAGAGAATAAGTCCATGGATGTTTGTTTCAAAGGTGATGCATTGACAAAACACATAATAGGTTTGAAGAGGTCTTCTTCAATCATACATACTGGAAATTGATGAAAGTCCGTTGGTGTAATGTGAACAAATCTTACCTCTCCCTTGAGAATAAACATAATGATAGAAGCCTCCTATGTCCTTTTTACTTTAGTAGAACACATCACTTATAATTTTCTGTTAAGCCATTTTATTTTGGCTTTTAAACCTAGCCATTTGAGGAATGTGATATGGATTGTTGTACTATTTTTTTTACTCTTGGTGAAATCCTTCACACAACCAAAAATAATAACAAATAGTTTAGGAAGACATAAGGAATGAAAATAATTTTCAACTGAGTACAAACATGTTTAGAATCATTACTAAAAAAAACTATGAGAGGTTTCATGGAATAAATGGGAAAGTTGGCATGAGATTCCTTGAAAAGTTCATACCAGTCTAACTAAGGAAATAAAATCCCTTGCCATAATTTCCTTTCAAATTCCATGTTTTTTTCCTTTTCATTCACTTCCAACAAAGCCCCAAGCCACAACAACAACAACGTCCAGGAATAACCAACTAACAAGGAACTACAAGACATCCCCATTTGTAGGGGGTGTCAATAACTAGAATGAGAACACACCCAACTGCTTCCTTGAACTATCCAACATACACAGTACTTCTAGACACACCCAAGATGTCCCCAACATTTTCAAAATGGAATTTGTGCACAAAACACATCCCCTCGATGTCGAGATACATCCATGTGTATCATTGGATATGAAACTACTTATCATTGACAATCTAACAATTGGTATCTATCATCCTGTAGCCGCTTTTAATTTAGTTTATTGTGTGTCAAATCCAAATCTGAATATGCATGTGAATAATGTCAATATAGAATTTCCTAATCTAGTTAAAATCAGTGACATCAGTTATGTACTGCATGCTCATTACTGCAATACCAATTCCTAGTATCCTGGCATAGACTATATGTAACCAATCTCCATAAGACCTACTTCATCCTTCACTATCTAGAAAGCTATCATAACCAGCTTTTCCAATAAATGAAGAAAAATTGAAAATAAATTGACCTCCCCTCCAATTCAAAAAAAAGTGCAATGAACTAATGGGCACTGAAAGCCCATGGCGATAACTGTAGTTCAATAGGCATGAAAATGTGAAATGGTGTTTGTGGTTACTAGTGGGAAGTATAAGTGGTATAGCACCCTTTGAAGTGGGAGTTGAACCTGTGGTTGGAGGAAACTTCAGAACTGGGGTCGCTACACGAACCCTAGAATTGGAGGTTGTGGAAGGTGCATCACACCCATGGTTCTTGGTGGACATGGAGGAAAAGTGGGATGCACCATAGGAGGGTAAGGAGCCGAATATCGGGGCATACCTACAGGTGCAACACCAAGAATTGGACAATTTTTGTGTCAGGGCATAGCACATTTCTAATAATCAAACAAACACATCATACTAAATAGCACTTATCCATAAATAGGTATTATAGGTAGGAGGGAATGCACCTACATGATCACTGCAGACTTCATTGCTACAGAGAAACAAAGGAGTGAGAATGTTTGCTAACATAACTCATAGCCCATAATACAAAGGAACAAATTACTCAATTCACAAGAAAATATCAAGCCATTTCACTTACCTTCTTTATTTCGCTAGAGTTAAAACCATCTGAACACCAATTTCTAAATTTTGTATTTAAAACTCCAAATATAGGCAAGATCTCACAAAACAAAAATGAACAACAGGTCTTCCTTACGTATTAACTTACTTAAAATTTCATAAAATCATTTCCTAAATATAACAGTGAAACAAATGAAATACTAACAACACCAATACCTTGGTACTTGCTCGTTAAAGGTGATTCATTGTTGTTCAAATAAAGGAAGCCCTTGCATGTCATAGTGTTCTTAATATCTAGAAGAAAGGAACCTACTATGTGGGCTTGCTTTCAAATAATGTAGACAAGAGGATACTTCTAGTGACGCTGGCACAACCTTTCATTCCTCCGAAATTTGACAAATCTTGAACCAAGAGGAAATTAAAATTCCCAAAGAGTTTAAATATTTGTGTATCCACTCTAAAGAATATTGTTGCAAAAAGTATTGCTAGAAAAGTACTAAAATATCAGACAAAGTGTTGTTTTATGACTACAACAACTATATGTGGGGAATTTATGCATAGCACAAGAGATGATGTAGAGGGCTCTTTAACTAGCTGCAATGACACTCTTTTCAAGCTCTCACCACAAAATGTGGATATCATAGGAGAGAACATCTGGTCATCGGTTTGCATTGTACTCGTGCATCCATCCCATGCTAACCTACAAGCTTGTTGTTCTTTCTACCATTAAAGGCATATCATGCCCTTCACCTATATATTAACTCACCCTATTTCCACTCTTTCCTTTAAAGATATTGCTTCAAAAAAATAAATTAATTTTCAATTATTTTGCACAGCTTATACTCTTTACATTATTTACATCCACGAAATCCTAATGATTAGCATAGCTTACACTCTGGAAATGTTAGAGGTTTCACTGTTGTTTGTAGTTTGCATATTCTTAACTTGTCCAGCAAATAATATGGGGACAATATAGTTTTAAAATAAGAATCCTCTGTTGTGATGCTTTCAAAGTATATAAGACAGAGATGGCATGATTTTATCAAGATACTGCCAAGGAAAAAGTCAAAGAATTTGAATTCTAAATATTTATGAGCCTTACATTAATAGAAAATTGTTTTGGGATAGAATTGATGGGAGTGGCATCTTAGACCTGCAACATCTTATAGTAGCTAGGGATTTGAACCTTACTCTTGAGGACCATGAATGTTAGGGGAAGAAAGGTAGGGTGGATCCCTTGGTTGGATACTTTAAGGACCTCTTTTATCGGAAACTTCTCTTGGACATTGTGCCACAACCCCTATGCCCGTCCTAGTGGAATGGGCAGTCTGGAGATGATGGTATAGCCAAAATGCTTGATCGGTTCCTAGTGCATTCTTCCTTGAAAATGAGGCTAGTCAATCTGGAGGCCTTATCCTTTTTTTCTAAAACCTCTAATCACCGTGCAATTATGATCCAATGGAAGGGTGCTGAGAAGCAGGGAGCACTTCCTTTTAAATTTAACCACCATTGGATCGAGGATCCATATTTCAAGGAATTTGTTGTTCAATCATGATCTCAACCTCTTTGTCATGCCTTCAATTCGAAAATGGATGCCTTCATCTACAAACTGAAGAGACTTAAAGGCATTGTCAAGGCCTAGATCCACAAGTGTAAGGAGGAACAAACACTGCAACTTAGGAAAATTGAGGTTGACATCATTGCTTATATGGACCCATCACTTTTTTTTTTTTTTTTTGGAATCCCATTTGAATCTAGTTAAGGATCTAATTCAAAGGAAGAATAGACTTCTTTTGGCTCGAGAGGAGGAGTGGCGTCTTAAGAGCAGGGCCGCTTGGATCAAAGGAGGGGATCAAAATTCTAAATTCTTCCACATGGTTCCTTCTAAGTGAAGGGCTGCTAATACTATTTGGAATATTAGGAACTCTAAGGGTAAATTGATACATTCTCTCAAGGATATTATGGAATAAGCACATAGGTTTTTCAGCAAACAGATCACTGAACAAGAGGAGGATAACTTTACGGATAAATTAGATTTGGAAAACCTCTTTCCCATTTTTTTTAATGAGGATGACATCAGTCGCATGGATTGTCTAGTTTTTGAAAAGGAGCTCCTCCATATGCTCAAAGAGATGGCCAAAGATAAAAGTCTGGGCCCTGATGGTTGACTAGTTGAGCTCTATTTATCCTATTTTGACCTCATGGGAGCTTAATTGTTGCAGGTGGTTGAAGAATATTGGGTATCTGGTCACATCTCAAGAGCCATCAATGCAACTTTCCTTGCATTGATTCCTAAGAAATCAAAATCTACTTGTTTCTATGACTTTAGACCTATTTCCCTTTGTAACTCTGTTTATAATTTGATTTCTAAAATTGTAGCTAATAGAGTTAAAAAGATTCTTGCTCTTCATATATTCCCAGAGAAATTTGGATTTCTTCCTAACAAGAGAATACAGGATGCAGTTGTAATCGCATTAGAAAGCATACATTAAATCAAATCAAACAAACAGAAAACCTACCTCATGAAAATATATCCACTGAGGGCATATGATCAGGTAGACTAGGATTTTCTTTGTCTGATCCTTCACAAGATTGGCTTTCCAAATCATCAGGTTAGATGGATAATGGCATGTGCGACTTTGACATCTATGGTTATCCTAGTGAATGAGTATCCCTCTAATTTATTCAAAACTTCCAGGGGCCTGAGGCAAGGATGTGCTCTCTCCCCGCTCCATTTTACTATAGTCATGGATTCACTCAGTCAAAGCTTGAGGATAGAAAATTAAACTGGGGATATTACTGGTTGTAGGGTCTCTTCCACAGCCACCTCAACTCATCTTTTCTTCGTAGACGATGTCCTTTTTTCTGGTGCAACCAATTTTTCAAAATGGAAAATTATATATTGGATTATGTCTAAATTTGGTAGAGCCTCTCATTATCAATAAGGAAAAATATGATTTTATAGTGGATGAGATGGATGTATCAACCGTCCAGCAAATAGAAGCTCTATTTGGGATTAAGTCGATCCCTTTGTCTTCAAGTTTCAAATACTTGGTATTATTTCTCAAACCTAATTGTTACAGACTACTGGAGTGGGAATGACTAATCACAAAAGTCTAGAAAAAGCTTTCTATTTGGGAACATCGATGCCTGACCCTCGAGGGTAGGGTGATCTTGATAAAATTGGTGCTTCAAGGAATTTATGTGTATTGGATGCACTTATTTCTTCTCCCATTGATGGTCATGCACAAAATCAACATTATAACTGCCAAGTTCTTGTGGGCAAGATCTAGTCCAGGGAAAAAATACCACCTCATCAAGCTTGGAATGCTTTCTTTCCCTCAATATTTGGGTGGTTGTGGATTAAGGGACACAAAGAAGTTTAATCTAGCCCTCCTCTATTGTAATATGTGGGGGGATTTTAATGCTCAGGGCTTATGGGGAGATATAATATTAAGGAAATATCCTCATCAACAAAGTATGAAAGAGTGGGTTGCAGCGAGAGCTCCCTCTAAATGTAAAAAATATGTTATATGGGGCATCTTGATGGCTGCTAACATTTGACTTTGTGAAAATCTGAAATGGCAGGTTGGAAATGGGGCTCAGATACACATTGGGTTGGATGTGATGAAGGGGATGAATTTGGGTCATTCATTATCACCACAAATTATCTTGGCATTGCACCAATTGGGGTTTAGACTTCTTATTGACTTAATGAACCTGACTTCCCTGGACCGCCCCTTACATACATGGCCACATTCTTGGGAGTTGGGACTGAATGCAAAATTGGATCTTGAATGGGAGTCTTATAGACTCAATCTTATTGAGGCAAGGATAACATTAAATGATAGGCACAATTTTCTTTCATGGGATGCCGAGCTGCTAGAGGCAACATAGAAGTCAAAGAAATTTATGCATTCATTTTTCGTTCTCCATCCCCCAATTCCTTTGGTGAATGGATCGTGCCTATGTGGAAATGGGATGCACCCTTGAAGATTAAATGTTTCTCTTGGTTGAACCTTTTAAACTGCATCTTGACCTTGGATAATTTGATGAAAAGGGGCCTTTAGGGTCTTGGTAGATGCCATTTTTGCCATTTTTCCATCGAAGACATTGTTCACTTATTTTTTGGAATGTTCTTTGGGGGATATGGCAGTCTAGAAATGCTACAATTTCTTAGGACAGACACCTTGACTCCTATTCTGCTAGTGTTAGATTCTTGGTTACTTTCTTGAGATAGGCTCTTGGGTTCCTAGGTCTCCTCATAGGGTCGTTCGAATTTTGGATCTGGGGACACTCTTCCCTACTATATTTTTCGACGGGGCTTTTGTTGGGGGACAATGTGGTTGTGAAGCTCTGATTGAGCTTTGTCCCATCAGGGTTTTTTTATTCTATTGGAATGGGGTGATGGCACTAACTGTAGGGTCGAGATTGTGGCATTGTGGGGTTTACTTCAGAGTGTTGTTTGGCTAGCCATTGAATCCATTAGGATTGTTAGAGATGCCAAAAATATCATTTATTTTTTGTAGGGGAGGATCACTCTAGATGTTCCTTTTCTACATCGCTGGATGGCTAATATTAATGCCTCCAATCTTCTTTCTCTTATTTATCTTTCCTGCATGTGTACAGAGAACAAAACATGGAGGTTGATGGCCTGTCCAAGCGGGGGTTGGATAGTATCTCTGGATTTATGTTTTATGAGCTATGAATTGATGGAACCATTCATTCTTCTGGGTCCTTTGAGCTATGAATGATTTTCTAGGATCTGTTTGGTTTCTCAGATATTGTTGTGGCTCTATTTGGGTTTTGGCTAGGTGTTTGTTTTTTCAATGATTGAGAGGCACCTTATGCAACCATCCTAAGACAGATGTTCTCGGTTTCTGCCTAATACAAGATAAGTTACATCTATCCCATCAACTTCATTAGAGAATAAAAATCAAGATCATTTTATCAAATTAACAAGAAAAACCCACTGTGAATTTAACAAAACCACTCCTACAATAAAATGAACTAGGAAGCACTCAATACACCTAATATTATCCATATAATCATCTTGTTGCTCTAATCCTTTATTGATTCATTCTCCGTTCAAAATAAACACTTGGAGAGGGCATAGACACTTGGAGTGGACTTCCCTGGACAACCCCTTACATACATGACCACATTCTTGGGAGTTGGGACTGAATGCAGAATTCGATCTTGAATGGAAGTCTTATAGACTCAAACTTATTGAGGCAAGGATAAAATTAAATGATAGGCACAATTTTCTCTCATGGGGTGGTCGAGTTGTTGGAGGCAACATAGAATTCAAAAAAAATTATGCATTCATTTTTGGTTCTCCATCCCCCAGTTCCTTTGATGAATGGACCATGCCTATGTGAAAATGGGATGCACCCTTGAAGATCAAATGTTTCTCTTGGTTGACCCTTTTAAACCGCATCTTGACGTGGGAGAATTTGATGAAAAGGGGCCTTCAGGGTTCGGGTAGATGCCATTTTTTCCATTTTTGCCATCAAAGACATTGTTCACTTATTCTTGGAGTGTCCCTTTGCCAAGGCCATATGGGAAAATGTTGCAAGATCACTGAAGCTTAGGGTTGGTTCGAATTGGTCTTCCATTATTGAGTGTCTTATGTTTTGGTCCTTGAATCTAAGACCATACAGGGTGCTCTCCATGTATGTTCTTTGGGGGATATGGCGGTCTAGAAATGCTACAATCTTTGAGGACAAACACCCTCACTGCTATTCTGCCAGTGTTTAATTGTTGGTTACTTTATTGAGATAAGCCCCTGCGTTCCTAGGTCTCCTCAGAGGACTGTTCGAATTTTGGATTTGGGGACACTCTTCCCTACTGGATTTTTCAATGGGGCTTTTGTTGGGGCAAAATGTGGTTGTGCAGCTCTCATTGAACTTTGGGGTGATGGCACTAATTGCAAGGCTAAGATTGTGGCATTGTGGAGTTTACTTCAGAGTGTTTTTTGGATGGCCATTGAATCCATTAGGATTGTTGGAAATTCCAAAATTTTCATTGACCGGTTGCAGGGGAGGAGCTCTCTAGATGTTCCTTTTCTACATCACTGGATGGCTAATATTGATGCCCTCCATTCTTATTTCTTTGATTTATCTTTCCTCCATGTGTACAGAGAACAAACATGGAGGTTGATGGCCTGTCTAAGTGGGGGCTAGATAGTATCTCTAGGTTTATGTTTTATGAGCTATGGATTGATGGAACCATTCATTCTTCTGGTTCTTTTGAGCTATGAATGATTTTCTTGGATCTGCCTGGCTTCTCAGATATTGTTGTGGCTATGTTTGGGTTTTGGCTAGGTGTTTGTTTTTTCAATGATTGAGAAGCACCTTATGCAGCCATCATAAGGCAGATGTTCTTGGTTGGTGCCTAATACAAAATAAGTTACATCTAAGCCATAAGCTTCGTTAGATGATAAACATCAAGATCATTTTATCAAATTAACAAGACCCGCCCACTGTGAATTTAACAAAGCCACGCCTACAATAAAATGAACTAGGAAGCACTCAATACACCTAATATTATCCATATAATCATCTCATTGCTCTGATCCTTTACTGATTCATTCTCAGTTGAAAATAAACACTTGGATAGGGCATAAAAATCCTTAGGGCCAAAATAAAGACACCTCACATCTAATTCATTCTCAAATAAAACCATAACAAGCTTCCCTTCAAAATCAGAAAGATGATAAAACCCATCAAGGATGAGAATACTATATTCATTACTAAAAAAAATAATGATGAGCCAATAATCAAACCCCACCAGCTTGGCCTGCATGTTATTGGTTCCCGTGGTCACCATTCAGTCCGGGGATTCAATGCAAACACCCAAACTCTTCGATTTTTTCTCTGTAAATTGTTGAAGTTCCACAGATTTTAGATCAACAGAGGAGTGAGAAGGAAGATATGTAGCTGAGAATTTGGTGATTGCAACGAACCTAACTGTATACCATAGAATGATTTGTGAATGAATTCACTCCTCACTCCCCAATGAGAAAATCTCAAATTGTTATCATTAAGGTTTGAGATTAATGTTTCTTTATTCGTACCCTCCATGCAAAAAGGATGTAAAAGGATGTATGAGGATGCATAGAAACCTAATCAATTGCACAAAATGCATTGAAACTAATTAAATTATTGCAGCATTTCCTCTTTAACTTCTCTCCAGCTAAGGAAAAAACGGAAACAAGTTATCCTCCACAAAATCTGTCCAACAACGCTAGTAGTGTATTTCTTCTTTCAGTAGTTGGAACAATCCTCATCTTTGTAAGGACATTGGATATCTCCTCTCTCTTCTTCTTGGCCCTCTTGTGTGTTTCCAGCTTCTTCTTTGCCACTTTCAAAGCAAGCTTATCCTTCCCCACTTTCAACAACTCGGTGATCTACTTCTCGTATGGGGAAAAACCTACCACTTCCCTTATCAACTTCCTCACAAAATATGTTCATTTGCTCATCTTCCCTTTGTTGGCAGAGGGACAGGGAGCCAGCTCTTGCTTGGTAACTATATGCCTCTATTCACGGCTACGAAAATCACTGCTGTCGATTGTGCAAGGAAAAATTTATTTTAAATAAAATAAACTTTTTTTATTAATAAGCGCTTGGTAACTATATGCCTCTGTTCAGGGCTAATATTTATTAATAAGTGCTTGGTAACTATATGCCTCTATTTAGGGCTATGAAAATACCTGCTTTCAACTCGGCAGCAACAAATTTATTTGAAATAAAATTTAATATTTATTAATAACATTATACAATGTAATAAATAATATGTTTTGTTATTTAATAAATTTTAAAAAATATTAAATGAACAAATAATTTAAAGTTCAAATCTAATTGTTATTTATTTTATAAAAATAATGTTTTGATGATGATATGTAAATAAATGGTAATGGACGGATTTCGACCAAGGTCTTGTTGGTGTTGGTGAAAGGAATTTTTTTTTGTTTTTATATATCTCCTAAGAGTTTTAAATTGGGTCATTCGGGGTCTGATCTTGGTGGCTAGGTCTTTCTAGTCCATCAGTCTCACTTCTTTTCGAGTAGGCTATTAACTTTGCTTTGGATGACAAGCCTTGTGGGAACTATTATATCACTCGCGGTTGCTTCATTATGATCCTATATGCCAGTGGATTTTCTAATTTGTTAGATTTTTGGACCAGTGATGTATCTTGCTCTTATGTGGCGTTCATTTGTCAGGATAACCCCATGATGCACTTGTCATTAAACCATGCTCGAAACTCTCACTTCTACCCATCCATGCTACCCTTATGTCCTTTTGCCTCCTTCAATACACCAAAAGATCCTCCCACCCCAAAATTCATGAGAATTGAACATTTGGAGGAGTCATTTAACTACCACCTCTAAAATCTTAATTCTAATGACTTTGCGGGGGAGGGGGGTTGGGGGATGGTCCAAAACTGCCTCCAAAAGTTACATTGTCGTGATTTTTAAGGGGGGTTGTCAAACAACCCCCCTTGAAAGGCACAAGAATTAAAGTTTAGAGAAGCATAATGGCATCCATCTGCCTAGCTCAGGCTACTAGGAGTAATGACTCTACCAATCACATTCAACATCTTTTTCCAAGGTGTTTGAAGTGGGAACTGATATAGATAACAATTGTGACAACGCAAGTTCGGAATCCGTGACTGTTCATTGGAAATTGTAACCTCAGAACCTAAGAAAGATAATAGATAAGATTAAAATGATGAAATTCAAAACCCTGTGGCTATTCCTAGCCCTCAAATCACTGTAATCACACTCATTATAGATAAATGAAAAGAAAATCAGGAACACCCTGTTGGGTTGTGTTATATTCTTTTCATGACTAACTGACGTAGTGAACCGAGAGGTTAGAGGGTGGGTGAAGCCCCCCCTTCGTTGCACCCATTGCACAACGGGGGGGTCACAGGGGGGGCGACAGCCCCCCCTCCAGGGGGTTTGAGGGGGGCGGGTAGCCCCCCTCTACGGCGTCCAGGGCAACACCATGGGAAAAAAAATATTGGACCCTATATTAGGTTGGGCGAACCTACCTATGGTTTTCGGATCATGGTTTTGGACGCGATGGTTTTCGTTCCATGGTATTGGATGCTTTGACATGTATAAATATGTATTGTAACATTGAAAGGAATCTAATGAAAAATCAAGCTGGTAGTCCCAGTTTTGGGATCTAGGGGAAAATATTTGTGTATATGTGTTTTATGTGTTATGCTCTCACATTGTTTATTTTCTGTGTTTTAGAATTCGTATGCAGGTAATTTCTGTACAGGGTTAAAACATACATTTGGTATCAGAGTTGTTTTGGCTTCAAGGGAATGCCTTTGTTGCTGAAGGGTTTCACTCGGGCCTGTGGTAGACCCTGTTCAGTGGGAGATCTGCGAGATCGATTCTGGTGGTGAAAGAAGATGGCGAGCAGTGGAATGATAGAGATCAAGAAATTTAATGGTCAGAGTTTTTAGTTGTCGAAACCCAAGATGGAGGATTTGTTGGTGAATAAATATCAGTGGATCACGGTAGATCTGGGTACTAAACCAACGGGAGTGTCTGATGAAGAATGGAAGAAGTTGGATCGGAAGG
>APFE030545306.1:0-10753 GCA_000404065.3 Pinus taeda | reverse complement strand
CAAATTATGGATTCTACCTTAACACTTCATTTGTTCAATTGCAGAAGATAAGAGAATGAAAGTGATACACATAAACAATTTACAAATACTGAAAGAAGCACACCATCAACACATAAAGCCACATGAATCCCAAATAGTGTTTCAAAACCCTGGTCTTTCCTTTGCCAAAAATGCAGATAAAATATGTACAATAAACTGTCAAGCTATTCCCAATAGTCCAACCTCTCCAACCCCTAAAAATGATTGAGAAATTAAATCATATATACCATCCTAACACCTTTCCTTGCTTCTAGGGGTTGAGCTCATCATTCTAGGAGCTGTTTGAACTAATTCTAAACAAGGAAATGAAATCTAGGTAGTCAAGCAACTTACCCCTATATGCTAGGAAAAATTCATTCATTAAATTTTCACCGTTTAGTGAATGAATCTTCTAGAATAAGTAACTAAGTGTCAAATTAACATCATGTTTCATTAATTACATCAAGAGGAGTGAAAAAATCACATCACAAGTCAAAACTGGTCACACTGGATTCATTTCCTGAGCTGAAGATGAAAATTGTGCCAAAAACCCGTGTGCGCCGCGCGCCTGAGCCCTATTCCCTGTGCGCCTTTCCACTTATGTTTGGGGCACTTCCCAACATCCAACTTGAGCTCAGGTTGGCTTGTTGGAAAGCCCTGGGTGTCTACTTTCCAGCACAAGTGGAATTTTCCAATTTTGTGTCCATTTTCCTCTCCAAAAGTGCATTCTCCCGGAAGTACTTCCTGCTGGTGCAAAAGGTGGCACAAAGGTGATTTTCATGGTGTTTTTGAGCCTTTTGGTCACCGAGAGCTTGATGAAATGCTTTGGAAATAGCTGAGCATGTATATTTCATCATGACAAATCCCAAACTACAAACCATTTGTGATTTGGACCTCCCAATCTTATGGGTCGCGCGCGACGCGCTATGCGTTGAGCTGAAAAACCTGTTTTGCAAGCCAAAAATTTCAAAATGACAAAATTTTCTCCAAATTCCTTGAAATTTGGGTTGAAGGTGCCTCATCAAGTGCCATGCTCAGCCAAAGCAGCTTCGACAAAGATTTAGAGCTGATCTTTCCTTTTACTCTGTTTCAGTGTCTTCTTGGTGCATGCAGTTCATTGATGGAATCACTGTCTTGTTCGTATGATGAATCTGTCCATCTCCATGGTGTTTGAAACAAGGTGTATGTTTGGTTTGGAATAACTTGTCATAATCAATCCATGCAAAGCTTATAAGATGATGAAACATGCAACTCAAATGATGATCCAAGCATATTGGGCAATTTTGGAGCAAAATTGTGAAGTTTTTGGGCTTGTTGGTTGTATGCGCCGTGTGCCTGCCCAATGCGTTGCGTGCCTCTGATACACCGCGCCAGTGTATTTTTACACTGTGAAAAATTGCCCAACGCGCCGTGCGCCTGCTCAACGCACCGCGCGCCTGCTCAATGCGTGGCGTGCCACATAGTGCATTTTGCAGAAGGCTTTTGGAGGCCTTCCCCGTGTCAAAATCGGGTGCAGGATCGCTCGTTGGAAAGGTATTTGAGCTTTCTTTCCAACCCAACTAGAATTTTTAATTTGGATTTCATTTGCCTTTTCAAAAATCAAATCTCCCAAGACTGGTCAAAATGTGCCAAATGAGGCTGCCTCAAGGCAGAGTGTTGTTGCAGTCAACTTTTAAATGCCTTCCTCAACTCCAAATTGAGCTCATGATAGTTCATTGGAAGGATCCTTTTGTCTAGTTATATTTGACTCATCAAAAAATTTATTTGGCCAACCAATCTAGGAGAAAACTTGATTTCCCAAGGTCACTTTAGAGGTGAATCAATTCTCCCGAGGCGATTGTATTTTTGCCATTTCTCTAAAACCATGACACCTGTGTAAAAAGTGAAGTGGGTTGTTCTTCCTTGTCCTGCTATGGGAAAAAACCTCTCTCAGTTTTTCAAAATTCATCTTTTATTGCTCTAAAACATCTTTTGAGTGAAACTTATCCCGATGTGTGAAACAAGGAATTTTGTCGAAATGAAGCGAAATGAAGGGGATAAGGGGCTTCTAAATTCTTGGGGAGATTTTTGGAAGTAGGGATGGATGCTAGGAAGTAGGGAAAAGTGGAATCTTAGAGATTGAGTGAGGGGAAGGGGTCCAAAAGGTCAAAACACAGGCCTAGCCTAGAAAATTGCCAAGTTGTGGCAAGAAACTGGGGTTTGTGCAAAAATGAGGAATTTGGGGGATCTCAGTGATGGGAAGTGTTTAATAAGGTACATGAAGGATAGGGGAATGTGCATGAACATATGGATACAATTTTTGCTAATGATTTGACCATTCAAGAGAAATTGCCTTCAAAACCCTAGGAGAGGGAAATGAACCTTGCCTAGGCGCAACTCAGGCATGAACAAGGTGTAAAATGACCCAACAGAACTTGAAATGATGATAAAAACCTTCTGAGTGATGATAGACTCAGCTGAATGGTGACATAGACTGACATTTGGGCAACTTTGAAAGGAGTGAAATCAAACCCTAGACCTAATGCCTAGTGACCAAATTTTGCTTGAAGACTCACTAAAATGACAAAATTTGACCTTGACACTCTGAGACCACTTTGTAAGAGAATATTTGATCACTGGGGGAAGGTTGGAAAGACTGACACTAACATTTTCCACAATGGGTATCTTCAGCAATTGTTAATAAACTTCCAGGCAAAGTTGGAGACTACAAATTTGGTGTGATCACGCAAGCAATCAAAGCTGTAATTGTTGAGCTTTGTTCACAAATGAAAATATCTCGTGCTGCTACAAATCCAAGAAAACCACATGGCTATCATCAACTCTCTAAGAAATGGCACCTTGGGAAAGCTCGCAATTCTGAGGGGAAGAAGCGAAGGAAAAAGTTCCATTCTAAGAAGAATTCCTAGCATTCCAAAAGCAAACCAAAGAGGCATTTCAAAAAGAAGCCATATAAACATACGGAAATGTTCTCTAAAGAAAAAGAAATAATCTGTTAGAATTGCAACAATAAAGGGCATACTACAAAAAAATGTCCTAAGAAGAAGAAGGAATCAATGAAGAAGATTACATACAGAAATAAAAAAAGGAAAAGTCAATTTCTTTGATATTCCTAGCAGTTGTGATGAGTTGATCAGTTTTGATTCGGAATTAGAAAACAAGTTAAATTATGCAGATTAGTCTTCATCATCTGAAGAAGAATTATGTAGAGATCCTTACTATACTGAATGTCGAGATTGCAAATGTAGTGACCCAGATGTCTGCAACTACACTGGAGTACGAATGATGAAGACAGACTACGAAGAGACGAGTAGAAATCTCTTCACACAGATGATGGCTGCAACAGATCCGCAGCTAAAAGAAATGTATAAAACTATGTTGATGGAACATTTGAAGCAAGTACCCTCAAGCTTAAAGAATCAACCACACAAAGGTTATGTTCCTCCTGCAACATTATTTTCAGTAGAAGCATTAACAAGACAATTTAGAACAGAAGATTTTGGAGAAGATCTTCCACAAACTCTTCGAGCAATACATCAAGCTATAAAGGAACTAAGGAATTCTATAAAAGAGAATAAGAAATTATGCATTGAAAACCACAGATATCTATCAGTAAAGGTGATGGGGTCTCAAGGAGCTTCTACTTCAAAAAACCCGGCTCTTTCAGGTAAAATAGAAAATTGGACATATATTGCTAATCCAATTTCTGAACAAATGTATAAACAAGAGCCATGAGAAGAGGAAGACATGATAACCCTTGGATACAATATTATGAATCGAGATGTCATGTATTATATCAATATGAGAGTAAAGATCGGAGACTAGTATGAAGACTAGAAGGTTTTTAATGGACACTGGTTCAAGATTGAACATTGCGAGTGATAAAGTAGGTAGTGCACATCTGATAAGGCCTACTCCTTGTCCTAGAGTAATCACCGCCAGTGGTGAGATTGAAACAAAAATGGAAGCAAAAATTGAGGTATTTCTGACAAAGAATGCTAGAGTAAGGGTTGTATGCCCAATAGTTCCTAACATGGATTGTGCTATGTATTTAGGAACTCCCACTTTTCAAAACTTCAACAAACATGGAGCTAAGCTTGACATTGATACTCAAAGGTATGGTTATTTTGTGAGCTTAAATGATAAAGAGGTTTTCTTTCCTTTTATCAACTCAAATGCACCAAATAGACTAAGAAGAATAGAGAGATTAGAAAGTCTATTGGCTAAAATGGAAATAAAGAAAGAACCTCTAAAGACAAGTGAGCTTTTAGATAATGGGAAATATAAAAAAAAATAAGAGACCTCACTGCTAAATTCAAAGAATGTTGCTCTCATGACCCTAATGCTTTTTGGCACATTCATAAGCATGAGGTTCAACTTCCATTAAAAGCAAATTTCAATAGTAAACTCAGAAGATCCAAAGCAGTTCCAATGAATGAAGAACAAATGAAATTATGCAGGGAAGAAATCAAAGATCTTCTGAAGAAGGACTAATAAGGAAAAGAAAGAGCCCTATTGCTTGATTTTCTTTTTATGTAAATAAGCATGCAGAGATTGCTAGAAGTAAGCCCAGACTGGTGGTAAATTATTAACCTCTAAACAATATTCTTGACTATGATGCTTATCCCTTGCCAAAACCATCTATCATTCTGGCCCAAATATCAAAATCCAAAGTGTTTTCTAAATTTTATTTGAATTCAGGTTTTTGGCAGTTTGGTATCAAAGAAGCTGATAAATGGAAGACAACTTTCTCAGTTCCACAAGGGCATTATGAGTGGAACATTATTCCTTTTGGTCTCATCAATGCACCTTCAGCATTCCAGAGAATAATGGATGAAAATTTCGAAGGTATGGATGGATTTTTGAAGAAATATATTGATGATCTATTAATACATTCTGATAATATACCAAATCATATCAAGCATTGAAAGATTTTCTTGAAAAGAGTCAAAGATATGGGCATTGCTCTATAAGCATCAAAGATGAAACTTTTCAAGACTATGATAGGTTTTCTCGGATACAATATCCAGTATGGTTCTTATACTATGATTTAGAGAAGTCTAAATTTTGTTGATCATTTCTGAGATGAGATAACTGATAAGAATCAGTTACAGAGATTCCTAGGGAGTCTTATATTTCAAATTTCTTGAGTCATTGTGCACAAGATAGAAAGATACTAAATAAGAGACTTTAGAAAATCCCTATTCCATGGGATGAAAATTGCACCCAAGCAGTAAAAAGGATAAAATAAAGAGTAAAGAGTATTCGGCCACTGTCTCCAATAAGAGAGGAATGGAGAAAGATAATCATGAGGGATGCTAGTCAAGCAGGATGGGGAGTAGTATTATGCCATGAAAATCCAGCCAAAACTGGAGGAAAGAAGGAAATAGAGGTATGCCAGTATGCCTCTGGACTTTGGGCCAAGAACCAATTAAATTGGTCCAGCCTGAAAAAGGAACTAAGAGCAGTATGTCTCGGCATTGCTAAATTCAAAGATTTTGTCATATACACTAACTTCACAGTTAGGACAGACTGCCAAGCTTTGAAATATGCCATCCATAAATGCCAATTTGAAGATGCAGCAATGGTCAGGTGGATAATGGAACTAATCCAATATTATTTTGACATTTAATTTGTTCCAGGAGACAAAAATAGTTTCGCAGACATGTTAAGCAGGGAATTCATATCAGAACATTCCATCCCTGCTTTAAATTTCAATTTCATAACAAGGTATGAAGACACTGCTGAAATATAATCCCCAACTGGATGGGTAAGTTATAATCTTTAAACTCCTTTAATTACTCATGATGAAGCTTGGTATCCTATCAAAGAAGTCAGGTATAGGGAAGATATTCCATATCTCTGGATAGAAACTATGCAGGATGAAATGAATGAAGAATCAATTGAAGCCTTGGAATATTTAGAAAACATTGGCAGCATACTCTACACTCTTGAAAGAGATGATGAAGATGATGATAGAATGAAAATTTTTCATATTTAATTTAGAATATCTGATAACCATCTTCATAGAAATAATTATGATCCTCACACAGAAGGAAGCCTTCTTTTTGGCCATGAATCTCCAAAATTGTTTAGCTAATTTATTTTACGCTTTACAATTTTCTTTTTTATTTGAAGGAATGATAGTTGAAGCACTGGAACAAGAAGATCCCACGCCTGATTGGTTCATAGATTGGTGGAGGATTTATGGACTCTCTGCCTTGGTCATAAAGCCATATACACTTCACATGTTAAAAATCCCTGGCTTTAACAAACCAAGAGCTCACATGAATGGAATTTTGTACAAATCTGTTGAAAATATTGTTGACATTGAATACCTCTGCTTTCTACAAGGAATGTGACAATGTGGTCATATCATATGGTTCGTCATGAATCATTACAAAGAAAGGACAATATCTACCAGTACTAATTATGAATATTTTCACAATCAAGTTGATATAGCATCAAATCCGTTCCAATACATCAGTTTCCTAGAGCCACCTGACAGCCACAGTTCAGAGGCTTGGGAATCAGAGAAAGAAGTGAGAGTCCAGTACTTCAATAATTATTTGATTGAACGATTCTGGTACCAACATTATACATAGCCACAAATAGATTATTACACGATGGATTCGTGTTGTATTTCCAACCGACGATGGTGTTGGACAAGCTTTCGTGGATTCCCTTGTCCTGGAATCTCCACTTTGTAACCAGTTGTACAAAAAGAGATTTGCATATCTCTACTTTATGTCTTTTCAAGCTTACATGCGTTAACTGAATTCTTGTACTTCCACTCTGTGAATAATCTGTGTCATAGATTCAGTCCCCACATGCCTCTGGCTATCCGTAAAAGGAGAACAGATGAGATAACATGGGACAGTCTTCCCATGCCCGAATCTAGCTTTCAGTGATTTGATCAGACCTAATAAGCATCTTGATGTTGAGTCACTAGCTTGGTACATTTTTCTTTGGAAAGTTCACGGATGTTGTTCCCCTTTGCTAAGTTCTATAAATATTTCGAACTACAAGAGAAGGGGGCATTCAAAAATTGAGAGTTTTAGAGTCTGGTCTGAGTCGATTTTTTTCTCCTGCTCTGCATCTACGAACTTTTAGTCTAATCTGCTTGCAACACGAGAATAATTCAAGTCTTAGGTGATTTGGGAGCCTGCGCATCAGTGCTTGACGTTGGTGAGAACCTAAAGTGGTTGAATCATATAGAGAGTTTTTGAGTGTGTAAGCCTGTAAGTTTTTGAGACTCAGCCTACACGCATGCCAGGTAACCTACGAATTTCTTAAGCTACGACTAATATGTTCGTTAAATGCTGCTACAGTCAAACTAAGAAATAAAACTCAGTATTGCAAGTGTCCATTGTTGTAATCATCAATTTATCATCAATAAAGAAAGATATTTCCGCATACCTGTGAATTTAAATGTGCTGATCCTGAAAATAGTATTAGAGCCAAGTTATTGTCTAAGTGCATTTTGCTAGTGCTATATTTTCTGAGTGGATCGTCAATTTGCCTGAGATCGTGAATAGCATTTGTAGCCCGTTGTTGTTGGAGTTGGCGTTTGGAGGGTGTTGAAGAAATTAGATTGCGGCTTCCTCTTGCTCGCTAAATTGTGGCTTCGTGAGGATAGGACTGAATGCTCTACACATAAAAGGCCAGCAAGCCTTTTCCTTTTCAGCGTTGTTTGATAACCGATGGAGCACTTTTACACAAGCTATGATAGGAGGAATCGAGACTAGTCTCTAAGATGGTCCAATTCAATATGATGTATTCCCTGATTTCTCTGTCACCCTTGATGATCCAAATATTTTGAAATGTCTAACCCTAGGTATTCAAACCAAAGGTTATGATAATTTTCATTCAAAATCAAAAAATTTGACATTCTTTTATATCACGTGTGTCCGCTTTTATAATACTACTATTCCTGCAGCTCTACATTCCCCGGGAAAAGATTCCAGCAGAGTAACCCTTGTACAGTATGACCCTTCATGTAATTCAGTAACCCCTGTATATACCTCCTGCAAAGATCTTTGTCCGCGAGATGACTGGGTAACTAATTGGGGAAAACAGACACGCAAACTTGTTGTTGCTGCTGCCCACTCTATTATTACAGAACAATATGGGAAAGTTATCACCATATTTCCCAGAATAAACACAGCCCACCGTGGTGGACCTATTACCACATCAGTCCCCACAACCGTTTCTGTTAGTCACTTACATCCTACTTAGACCGTAGTCCCACCGCAGTTTTCAATTGACTAAGCAGTGTATGAGTCAATCAAAAGACTTTTCTCACAACCTAGTACATCTCAGCCTTTCAGTTCAGTATGTGACCATCCACACTGCTCTAAAGTATTTTGCCAATTTTCATCTCATCCTCCTACCCCTCATGGAGAATCATCCAGTAACCATCATGTAAATATGATAAAATTCGTGCCATCTTCTGATGAAGAATCTTCTGAACAAAGTTATAAAAAAGTGTCTTTCTTTAATATTCATGAAGATCTTCTTGTAAATTCTTCTAGTCCTACTAAAGCTTTAGGTTTTATACATCAGTCTGCTATCCCAGCTTACCGTATAAATCCTATTGATCCAATCCATAGTTCAATAGAAATTACTTCATATGAATAAATAATTGCATTTCTAAAGATCTTTAAAGGAATTGGACCTTATGATCTAGATAACGTCTGGAAAAAGAAAATGTTTAACTGGGATATTTACACTCATGAAAAAGAACATCTGTACATGCAAGAGATGCTCCTTCTTGAGAAGGAGGACATAGAAGCTTTCAATGAGCAGAACAACGAGAAATGGAAAGGATATATGAAAGCTCAAGACTTTTGGATATCATTCTATGAATGGTACTATCGTTCTGCAAGTCAAGTAGAGGAATCCCTAATAAAACAGTTCAGGAATGAAGCCAAGCAGAAAAAAACCAAAGCACCTAAACAATATGTAGAAAAGAAACTAGAAGAGAATCGTGTCATAATTGCTTCTCCTCTACGTACTCCTCAATTCCCTCCAAAAATTCAAAATATGCTCTCAAAGCCTAATCTGCCAAAACATCTGATTGTTGTTAGGGCAAAAGGAGACGAATTAATAAAGTCTGTATGCTCCCAATTTCATGTTAACATGATAAGATCAAGAACTCCAGGGAAGCATAAGTGTGAACTTCTAGATGGATCCATCCAAGAAACGGATTTTGAATTCCCACCATGGAAAAATTTTGTGATTCGACAACATGATGGAAAGTTGTTCAAACTTCTTCCTTCTCATCCTGATGATCCTTCTTTGTCTGCAAAAGAAGCAATTGTAGCAACCAACTGGACAAACCTTGCCATTTCTAGTTTAGAAAAAATTTTGAGAAATAAATTTGATTATGTAGAAATTGCTTGTTCTGAAATGAAACTTATATTAGAAACAATTATGCAGAAGCAAGACTATAATACAGCCTGTCTGAGTAAAAGTGTTACAACTCTGGCAGAAAATGATCAAACCATTGCTCAGAGTCTCGATAGACTATCAATTCAAACTGAAAAGAAGATCCATGAGTCCGCAATAGCTCATGGAAAGGAAATCATCAAGGCTAGCAAAAGCCTTGATATCATAAAACATCAAGTATGGACTGTATCCACTGGAGTGGAATCTTTAAAAAAGAAGCCTAGTGCAGAGGCTTATAAATCCACTACTCTATTTTCTGAGCCAAAAACGACAGTCCCATACTCTATTACTCCTTCAGTGGAAAGTCTGATCAAAGCCCCTAGCTCCATAAACTTTCCACCACCTACACCTACTCATCCTTATTCTTTGTTTGCAAATCCCAGTGTTTTCAGCAAAGTTCCTTATTTTTCAGCACAACCTTTTGAAGAAAAACCAAAATTGCCTAAAAAATATTTGAAGAAAAGACTAGTGAATTTAAAGAAAATATGTCTGAATTATTTTTTGGAGAACCATTTGAAGAAAAAGATGATGTAGATACAAGTCTCCACAAGATTGAGATAGCCCCAGAACTTGAGGATCTTGAGGCGTGCATCAGTAAATTTTCTGCACAAGATAAAGAGCAATTTGGCATACCAGAAATTGGACAGGATGATGAACATCAATTCAATGCCACTTCTTCCAGATCCAAGTGGAATTCTACTTGGGATCCAGCCCCAGACCGAAAAGATTTAATGAAATCTGAATATCACAAAGATTCGTCTGCCAATTCCACCTATTCGTGGAATATTGACAACTGCACTGAGGCGGAGGTAATGTGGAATATTGACAACTGCACTGAGGCAGAGGTAATTGTTGGGTTATGTTATATTCTTTCCACATAGTTAATAGGGGGTTTGAGGGGTACCCGTAACCCCACTTTATGGGGTCCATGACAGCGCCCCGGAAAATTTTGGTTTTGGACCCTATGTTAGGTTGGGCAGACCCACCTATGGTATTGTGCATGATTTTCGCACATGTTTTTTGGATGCGATGGTTTTCGGTCCATGGTATTGGATCGATGGTTTTTTGGTCCATGGTATTGGACGTGATGGTTTTTCGGTCCATGGTATTGGATACTTCGGTATGTATAAATATGTATTGTAACATTGAAAGGAACATGATGAGAAATCAAGTTGGTAGTCTCGGTTTTGAGATCCTGTGGGAAATCTCTGTGTATATGTGTTTTATGTGTTATGCTCTCGCATTTTTATTTTTCCTGTGATTTAAAATTCGTATGCAGGTAATTTCT
>APFE030545302.1:51902-158916 GCA_000404065.3 Pinus taeda | reverse complement strand
TGAAGCTGTAGGAGCTGGACCCCACACATCTGAATGGATATAATCAAGTATACCTTTACTAGTATGTTTGCTTGTTTTAAACTTTTGTTTACTTTGTTTACAAAACAGACAATGTTTACAGAAATCCAATTTTCCAGATCTTAGATTAGGAAGTAACTTTCGGTCAGCCAAAATTTTCAATCCTCTTTCACTCATATGCCCCAATCTTTGATGCCATAAGTGAATGGAACTACTGTCATGTTCAGACACAGACACGTGATCTGACCCAGTTCTACCTTCTAACTGAAATAGATTTCCTACTTTCTTAGCCTTCATCACTAGTAAGATACCTTTATAAATTTTCATAACTCCACCTTGAATTACAGTTTTATATCCATTTGAATCAAGTGCTCCTAATGAAATCAAATTTTTTCTTAACTCTGGTACATGCCTTACATCAGTTAGTATTCTGTTGTGCCATCAAACATTTGTAGTTGTATGCTTCCAATTCCAACAATATTACATGTTACATCATTACCCATGTACACAACACCATCATCAATTGATCTATATGTTTTAAACCAATCTTTATGTATACACATGTGGTTAGATGCCCCGGAATCTAACAACCAATGTTGATCATGTTTTGAAGCATTACCAGAGAATACCTCATCACTCATACCTGAAACTCAACCTGTATCTGTGGTATTGGCTTCCTTCTTTTCTGTCGAAGAGCCCTCTTTATCAGCCTGCTTTCGCTTCCAACAATCCTTTTTCAGATGTCCAGCCTTGCCACAATGCCAACACTTCATCTTTGGCTTCTTTCCTTTGGACTTTGAACGAGAGTCGCTATGCTTTCCCCCGGAGTGTCTCTCTCGTGAGCAACCTCTGGCCATCATTACCTCTGATGTAGATGTGTCTGCATTCGACCTCTTCCTCGTCTCCTCAGCCAACAAGGCTCCAACAACATCGTCAAACTCAAGAATATCTGATGTACTAAAACTTATGGAAGTAACAAAATGATCCCAGGATTCAGGTAAAGAACATAATAAAGTTATCGCCTTATCCTCTGAATCAAATTTTACATCTAGACTGTTTAATTGCACCAACAAGGTATTAAAAACATTCAGGTGATCAGCAGTTGAGGTACCTTCTTTCATCTGCAAACTGTAAAGCTGCTGTTTCAGGAGAATTCGGTTTGTCAAAGATTTTGTCATGTAGAGCTTTTCAAGCTTCGACCATAGGCCTGCAGTGGTTTTTTCTGACACAATGTTAAACAGAACATCGTCCGCCAGACATAACCGAATTCCGCTCAGAGCTCTTGCATCCATCTCATCCCATTCATCCTCCATCATGGAAGCAGGTCTTTTGTTTTTCCCCAACAGTGCTTTCGCCACACCTTGTTGAACCAGCAGATCGTGCATCTTCACCTTCCAGATTTCAAAATTATTGTCACCTACAGAGATTTCTGCCTATTTTAGTTTAAACAGAAAATCTCAACACTAATCTGTCCAAAGACATTTCACTGTGAAAAGGGCTTTGGAAAGGCACTTCTCAATCTTTGTTTGATTAATGACGGTCAAGAGCTTAATTTTTCCTTTGATTTTTTTTGTAATGGAAGATTCCATTTCATTCAAGATATTAGTAGCAATGTCACTACAAAACAACTTGGTAGTTCAAGTGGATTTGATTGCATCATTGGAACCTAACTGCTCGTAAATGTATTACCTTTCTCAATAATTTGTTGGAATCTAATTCCAACTGCAACCAATTAATGCTGAACAGAAATCTGATTTCAGTAGTCATTTCAGATTGTCTAATTCAGCAAAGTCTCCACTGATATTTTTGCACTTTAAATAAGCATTAAATACGTAGAATTAATTCCCCTGCAGACTGGCGTCTTGTTTTTGCTGAGAAAGCCATCACCGCCTTCTGTATTAAACACACAGATAAACATCAATAGATATTTTGATTAGTTTATATTTTAAACTAGATATTTATTTTCCTATAAATACATGAACAACAGTTCGGTTTAAAATAGTGAAGAGAGAAAAAGAATAGCAATTCTGTTTTCTGTGTGAGTGCAAGAGATTTTGAACAACAGTTCAGTTTTTGTACTCTGAGAGAAAGAAAGAATGAGCAGCAGCACGAGCTCACATAAATGAAGCTTTATGCACAACAGTGGTGAGATAAAGTTGCTGAAACACAATGCTGAGACAGAGTGTTGAGTCTGCAATACTGAGACAGAGTATTTTGTTTATTTGTAACCGCACAATAGTGCTAAACACCTGCAACTTTCTGAGATAAAGAAGGTTGGTTTACTGTATCAGTTGGTTTACTGTATCAGCTGTTTTACTGAATACAAGTTAAGTTTCAATTACTGTTTCATTAGTTTCTGTGTTGCTAAGTATTATTCTGTTTTTCAGTTTTACTTTAAATTATCAGAAATTTCTTGTTGCTGCAACATCAAATCTCTGTTGCTGCAACACCAACTCTCTGTTGCTGCAACACCAAATTCTGTTGCTGTAACACCATTTCCAAAAAACGAAATATTCAGTTTTCTGTGTAGAAACAGTAAAAAATAGAGCATTTTTTTGTTGTCTGTTTGTTATGGAATTTAGCAGAAAATTCCAACATGGTATTAAAGCTAGTCTAGGCACTCAGTGAGTCAAAAACAGAGTTTGTTTTTTATTGTAAGAGATGTAAGAAGTTTATTGAGCAAATTTTTTCTAGCAGAGAAAGTTTTTGCTTGTTTTTTATTTTACAATCAGTATCTCTTCTTTACTTATACAAAGTTAAGATGGCAGATGCTGGAACAGGTTTGACAAATTCCCAACTGCCACAGTTCAATGGGAAAAATCACAGTTATTGGTCCATAACAATGAAAGCATTGTTTTTTTCTCAAGGAATATGGGAGCTGGTTGAAACTGGCTATGCTGAACCTGTAGATGCAACAACGTTGGCTACTTTAACAGTAGCAGAAAGATACCAGCTGAAGAGTGACAGGAAGAAGCATGCCAAAGCCTTGTTTTTTCTCTTCCAATCAGTACATGAAAGTATCTTTCCACGGATTGCAACAACAACAAAATCCAAAGAGGCATGGGATATTCTCAAAACTACCTATCAAGGCATGGAAAAGGTGAAGACTGCAAAGTTACAGATATTGAGGAGAGACTTTGAAACCCTCAACATGAAGGAATCTGATACAATAGATTCATTCTTCACTTAGGTTACTGTGCTGATGACCCATATAAGATCTCATGGTGAAATTCTTGAAGAAAGAAGAATCATAGAGAAGATCTCGAGATGTTTACCCTCAAGGTTTGAAGCTGTTGTGGTAGCAATAGAAGAAACAAAAGATCTCTCACAGTTCACGGTAGATTAACTGAGTGCTTCTCTTATGTCTCATGAACACAGACTGAGTAGAGAAACATATTCCTCTTTTGAGCAAGCATTCAAGACTCAGATGTCTTTCAGCCAAAGAAAAGGTCGAGGCAGATCAAATAATAGAGGTCATGGAAAAAGCCAAAACAGAGGCAGATATTATCCTGCAAGCACAAGCGGAAGGAGCTGCAATCAGAACCAAGATGAAGGTTCAAGCAAACAGCAAGCTCATGGACAAAGGTATGACAAATCCCAAGTCCAATGTCATTATTGTAAGAAATATGGGCATTATGCCAATGAATGTAAAAGAAAACAAAATGACATGAATAGTAGGCAAAATGTTAATTTTACAAATGAAGAAAATAAGAATCCAAAGAATGTGTTGTTAACATGTAACATTGCACAAGACAAACAAGAAGATGTTTGGTTCTTAGACTCAGGTTGTAGTAATCACATGACTGGAAATATTGCAATGTTTTCCAATCTCGATGAAAATGTGAAATCCGAGGTAACAACAGGGACTGATAGTAAAATATCTGTCAAGGGTAAGGGCAGAGTCAGTATCCGAGCAAGAAATGGAGAACAGATGATTATGCCAGAGTTATACTATGTACCTGGTCTAAAATGTAATCTATTGAGCATTGGACAGCTCATTAACAAAGGTTACAACGTGTTCTTCAAAGATGATATGTGTACAATCAGAGATATACCTCCAAGTAAGAAGATCATTGCACAAGTGCAGATGACCAGCAATAGAATGTTTCCTCTCAAACTCACGGCAGATTTGAAGGAAGGAAGAACTATTGCAGCTGTAACACAAGAAGTCTTTCAGGAACAAGTGAAATATGAGAATTGGTTGTGGCATTTGAGATTTGGACATCTCAATTTCAGAGGCTTGAATCTGTTGCACAGAAAAGGAATGGTAAAGGGATTGTCGTTGATTGAAAAGCCGGACAACCTTTGTGAAGGCTGCATCTTGGGCAAGCAACACAAAGAAAGCTTTCCAGCAGGAAAGATTATAAGGGCAAGAGAACCCTTGGAAATTGTTCACTCTGATGTGTGTGGACCGATGCAAATACCATCATTTTCCGGAAATAGATATGTTTTAACTTTCATTGATGATTACACTAGAAGGACATGGGTATATACGCTGAAACAGAAGAGTGAAGTGTTTGAGAAATTCCGCCACTTCAAAACTCTTGTTGAGAAACAGTGTGGGCATTATATCAAAGTGCTCAGAACAGACAGAGGAGGATAATACATCTCCCAAGACTTTCTGCGTTTTTGTAGAGAGAATGGCATACAAAAACAGTTCACAGCAAGGTATACACCTCAGCAAAACGGTGTTGCCGAAACAAAGAATAGGAACATTCTTGACATGGTTAGAAGTATGCTGAAGGAAAAACACTTGCCGCATGAGTATTGGGTAGAAGCTATCACTTGCGTAGTTTACATCTTGAATAGATGCCCAACTAAAGCTGTCATGAACAAAATACCAGAAGAAGCATGGAGTGGTCAAAAGCAAACTGTCACTCACATGAGAGTATTCGGTTGTGTAGCTTATGCACATGTACCAGATCAGCTAAGGAGAAAGCTTGATAATAAGGGGGAGAAGTGTGTGTTTGTTGGCTATTGTGATGAGTCAAAAGCATGCAAACTCTATAATCCATCAACTAAGAAATTAATTGCAAGCAGGGATGTGCAGTTCATTGAAGATGAAGCTCAAGATGGAAGCTTAGAAAAAACAATGAATGTGAAGACAATTGTGTCTCATGAAGAAGAACAGGAAGGAACAACAACAAATAATCCTTCCTTGGTGGTTCCTCCTCCACCACAGCAAATTTAGCAAACCACACCACAAGCTGGAATTCAAACAGCCTTAAGAAGTCAAGGAAGTGCTTCTTCAAGCACACCATAGGGATCTAAAATACCCTCAAGTTCGGATGGAACTCCAAGCACATCAAGAAGACCAAGATTCAGAAATCTGAATGAGATTTATGAACAAGGAGAGGTAAGTAACAATACCAGTCTGAATTCATTATTCGCTTCGTATTGTCATGTTGATGGCCCAGTTCATTTTGAAGATGCTGTAAATGAAGATAAATGGATTGAGGCAATGAATGAAGAAATTGGTGCGATTAAAAAGAGTAAAACATGGGAGTTAGTGGACCTCCCTAAAGGCAAAAATGCTATTGGAGTTAAGTGGGTCTATAAGACCAAAAGCAATGCTGAAGGAAAGATTGACAGGCACAAAGCAAGAGTTGTTGTGAAAGGCTACAAGCAGCAACAAGGCAAAGACTATGATGAAACCTTTGCACCAGTAGCAAGGATGGAAACAATTAGAACAGTGTTGTCTATTGCAGCACAACACAAATGGAAGATTTATCAGATGGATGTTAAATCTGCATTCCTGAATGGAGTTTTAAAGGAAGAGGTTTATGTTGAACAACCTCCAGGTTATGAAGTTGATGGCCAAGAGCATAAAGTTTGCAAACTGAAGAAGGCTCTTTATGGGCTAAAGTAAGCTCCAAGAGCATGGTACAGCAGAATAGATTCTTATCTGATTGAGAATGGGTTTGATAAGTGTGATGGTGAAGCCACACTCTACATAAAGGAGAATGACAGTAATATTATTATTGTTGTTTTATATGTAGATGATTTAATCTTTACTAGCAATGATGCTTCTGTCATTGTTGATTTTAAAGCAGTCATGAAAAATGAATTTGAAATGACTGACTTGGGCTTCTTAAGATATTTTCTTGGAATTGAAGTAGACCAAAGTGAAAATGGGGTTTTCATTTCTCAAGATAAATATGTAGAAGCTGTGTTGAAGAGATTTAACATGCAGAACAGCAAGGCAGCTATGACTCCAACTGTAGTGGGGCTGAAATTGACCAAAGAAGACAATAGAAAGGATTTTGATCCAAAATTGTACAAGAGCATAGTTGACAGCCTTATGTACTTGACTGCAACTAGGCCATACATTATACACACTGTGAGTTTAATCTCCAGATTTATGGAAAGACCAAAAGAGACTCATTGGCAGGAAGGCAAGAGGATTCTAAGGTACGTGAATGGAATGAAGGGGTTTGGTATTTTATACTCCTCTTTTGAAAGTTTCATGTTGACAGGTTACACAAACAGTGATTGGGCTAGAAGTGTTGATGATAGGAAAAGCACATCAGGATATGTGTTTCATATGGGATCGAAAGCCATCTCATGGGCTTACAAGAAGCAACCAGTTGTGCCTTTATCAACAGAAGAGGCAACATATGTGGCAGCAATAGTAGCAACATGCCAAGCAGTGTGGCTGAGAAGAGTTCTCAGAGATTTGTGTCATGAATAGGAAAATGGCACAACCATTTACTGTGACAATAGCTTAGCAATGGCATTGTCTAAAAACTCTGTTTTTCATAATAGAACAAAGCACATAGATACCAAGTTTCACTTCATACGTGAATTGGTTAACAATGGTGAGATTGTTTTGTTGCACTGCAGAACAGAGGATCAGTTGGCTGACATCTTAACAAAACCATTAGCAAAGAAAGGTTTTGATCATTTCCGGAAATGCCTGGGTATGCAGCAGCTGAAATTAAGGGGGAGTGTTGGAATTTAATTCCAACTGCAACCAATTAATGCTAAACATAAATCTGATTTCAGCAGTTATTTCAGATTGTCAGATTCAGCAAAGTCTCCACTGATATTTTTGCACTTTAAATACGCATTAAATACGTAGAATTAATTCCCCTGCAGATTGCCGTCTTGTTTTTGCTGAGAAAGACATCACTGCCTTCTGTAATAAATACACAGATAAACATCAGTAGATATTTTGATTAGTTTATAGTTTAAACTCAGATATTTATTTTCCTATAAATACATGAACAACAGTTCGGTTTAAAATAGTGAAGAGAGAAAAAGAACAACAGTTATGTTTTCTGTGTGAGTGCAAGAGATTTTGAACAGTAGTTCAGTTTTTGTACTTTGAGAGAAAGAAAGAATGAGCAGCAACACGAGCTCACATAAATGAAGCTTTATGCACAACAGTGTTGAGATAAAGTTGCTGAAACACAATGCTAAGACAGAGTGTTGAGTCTGCAATACTGAGACATAGTATTTTGTTTATTTGTAACCGCACAGTAGTGCTGAGCACCTGCAACTTTCTGAGATAAAGAAAATTGGTTTACTGTATCAGTTGGTTTACTGTATCAGCGGTTTTACTGAATACAAGTTAAGTTTCAGTTACTGTTTCATCAATTTCTATGTTGCTAAGTATTATTCTGTTTTTCAGTTTTACTTTAAATTATCAGAAATTTCCTGTTACTGCAACACCAGCTCTTTGTTGCTGCAACACCAACTCTCTGTTGCTGCAACACCAAATCCTGTTGCTGCAGCACCATTTCCAAAAAACGAAATTTTTCAGTTTTTTGTGCAGAAACAGTCAAAAAAAGATCATTTTTTTGTTGTCTGTTTGTTATGAAATTTAGCATAAAATTCCAACATAACTATGCAACAAGGGAAATGGAAACTTTTCTATTATGTGACAACTCCTTCATGAAATAACTACCAATTGAATGTTGTCTTGTACATATGGAAAAGAGATTCAGAGTTCAAAAAAATGTTCCAATAAACATTGGGAATCAATGGCATAAGAATACACAAATGCTGATGAAATATTATTGATCCACCACTGAAGGATTTATTATTCCCATAAATGCTGGAGCAACATGGGAATTTGGAAACCGTTCTTCTCTTTGGATATGCTTGAGTAATTTATTATATTTAGCGGCAATGGAGTATTGAGAAAAGCGGCTACTGAGCAAAGCGTTGTTGTCTTTTTAAGATTGACTTATACTCCCTTTGTTATTGGAGTAGTGTTGACCATTGGAAATCCCAACTCAAAGTAGGAGCATATCCCCATTCACTTAGAAGAGACAATCGAAGGCAACATTGACAACTCTTTCCTTGGTGGATCGATATAAATATTTGCACATTGCCTGAAGAAGAATAACACTCAAGGAGATGAAGATATGCGTACATGACATGTGAGAGGGGATGCAAAGTGTTTGCCAAGTTTTTGCACATACATTTTTGTACCATGCATCATTAAATTGACACCTAAAAATAGAGCATTGCGAATAGAGAAGAATAAAACCCTACTTGATTTCTAAAACAAAGAAACACAATTCAATGTGATATGTATGAAAACATATGCCATAAAATTAAAGTATCACAAAGATGAAATATCATATACTTTATTTAGTAAACACAGGTTGGATAAGATACATATCCACAAGTATAAGTGTGAATACTTAAGTAGATGAAATTCCATGTATTTACTTAGTGAAGAAAACATGTTTGAAGAAAATTTGAATGATTATTGAAGTGGATAGTGAGTTGATGTGTGCAATCGTCCAAATCTCATCCAAGAGGCTATCCAAGAACTCAAGGATAATCTAGAGCATCCATCAACAATATAAAGATCTATAATAGGCGATAGTTTCTAATTCCAAAAAGATCCCTAGTTTTGGAACCAAAATGTTGCTAAAATTATGAGTAAGGGTTTTGCTAGTTTGAGAGAGCCTTTTTCTTATTTTTTAATTAATTTTTTGGGGTGTTGGCTTCTATAAATGCTTGATTATTTTTGTTCATTGGAAGTTTCCCTCTTGAGAGCGTCCAAGGAAATGAAGTTTGAGATCTTCGAAGTGATGCCTAAATGAAGGCATTGATTTGGTTTTTTTTTCATCATTTCCATGAGTATTTATCATTCCATTGGTACTCATGATGTGATGGATTTCTAGAAACATAGTCACACTAATACAAAATGCTTCATTTAAGCTCAACTCGGGTTCACTCACGTTTGCACACACATTTACCATCTTGGTTTCCAGAGATTTATATTTGAATTTTTGAAATAACAATAAAAAAGAATTCTTTGCTAGTTCAAATTTATCTCATTTTTGTACCGACCATCTTCATCCTTTTTTTTATATACATATTACAAGCCTAGAAACTTACCAATTCTATATACTTGTTGCTTTACTTTTCTGTACAAGTTTGAATATTTTTTTTGCCTTTTTATATATAAAATTTTAATAAGGAGCATGCATTGATCGAATTGGATCCATGAAGAAAATCAAAAGAACCATGACTGTACCAAGTCGAGACAGACTTTAAATAATTGAGAGCAGCGATCAAAAACACCTCTAAACAGTGGCAGTTAGCAGCCAGTGTGGAACGACGAGGACCTCGGTCAGTGTAGCAACGTGGAACGACGAGGACCTCGGTCAGCATAGCAACGTGGAGCGACGAGGACCTCAGTCAAAGTGCGCTGATCTAGGCCCTTGGAGACTGTGCAGGAGGTGAAATTAGCCCATGTGAAGCCCGGATTGGGAAATAGAGGGAGTTTTTGATTAGCAATAGTCACACATCGTTGGGAAAAAACCCTCAAGAAGGAGAGGCCCCATCACTTGGTCACGTGGGAGCTGGGAAAACCGTGGGACAAAAGGCTAAGAGCTTAAGGCGGGACCCGCTGCAAAATCGGTGCTATTGATCGGGGGCATTCTTGGGCGGTGAGTAGTTTTGGTGAAATCGTAGCGATTCCACTCAGTGCCTTATGTGTGGGAAGTAGAGGAGAGAGAAAACCACCAGTCATCGTGCGCTAACGGTCGAGCAAGCCCACCGCACAAAATCAACGGATGGTGTTGGATCTGGGGGATCCAGACCTGAACGTTGATATCGCGCCCGATGGTAAAACCAGATTTAATGAGGGATCAAGCCACAACTTAGAAGAACTTGAAGTTCTCTTTGACCGCCAAGGTGGCAGAAGACTCATTCCACGACATAACCGAAGAATTGAATAGATGAAGCAAGTTGGCACAGTTTGCAGGAGGACAAGTGGCCACTCCTTGTGAGCCTGATGATGTCGCCGAAACATGGAACTCCAAGCGCAGCTGCAGGCAGGCGTTTCGATGGAGGCAGAAGAGGAAGTGAACCACCATGAGTTCGAATGGCTTTAAAGCCATGAACAAAGAACAACGGGGACACCGAAAATGGAGAGGAACACTGAAGACAAAAGACAAAGAGAGAAGAACCAGTAAAGCAGAATGTAGAAAGAAGATGGAGGGCTGAGCTAACCAAAGGTAGTGTCGAGCACTAGAGAGCTTGAGAGATTCAAGTCGTCCCTAAGAGGATTTGTCAAACCAGAGAGGTCAAAGAGCTGGTAAGGGAAAAGATTCTGCGTACTCTAGTGGCTTGGGGAATCCAAGAGCCACCCTGCCAAGCCAATCTATTTTAGGAGACTGATATTGAGCTCCTTCATTGTAATTGTCTTCTTCAAGACATAATAAAATAATTCCACCACTGAGAGTTGGACCGAAGATGTAGCCCTGGAGGATAGGGTGAACTCCTTATTAATTTCTTGTGTTCTTATATTTTCTTACTATATTTCTCTGTTGTTTTCCATTTCAAGTGTCTGTTTATTTGCAATCTCATCGATCCGTTGCCTAAATAACATAGACACACGCCAGCACATGAGTTTGTAATACCTCCATTTCATAAATCTTTAATTGAGGTTACTCATAGGGTGATTATCAAATCAAGTGGTGTCAGAGCTTTAGGTTGTAAGGTTAGACAAGCTTGTGTTGATTTAGTTGTTCAATGCTCACTAGATCAAAGCTCAAATTAGGAGAAGGAGAGTTGGTCGAAACTAATCTTGAAATTGGGTGAGTCTATCCTTGGAGGACAATGTCAGAGGAAGGTTCTGTGGGGCCAAACCCTCAATTCATAGAAAGTTTCCTAGCTATAAAGTCTAGGGTAAAATAAATGTATGGGGACTTTAGAAAGCATAAGGATGAAGATTCATCAAGTTCTAAACAAGACAAAGAAGAAGATGAGTCTCATTCCCATGACCACTCGAAAGGAAAATGGAAAGAGGAAAGTTTCCTCACACCTCCTAATAGCCCTATGCATAATAAGAAAGCATCTTTGATCAAAATAGATGTTAAATTTGACTTGCCTATATATGATGGAGAGCTAAATGCTGAAAAGTTGGACAATTAGATTAGAAAAATTGATGTTTATTGCAGAGTACAGAACATTGAATCAGACAAGAGAAAAATTCAGCTGGCAAGCCTACGCCTAGGAGGCACTACCTTGGTTTGGTTGAAAGGTAGAACCTAAGCTAACATGAAAAGACATGGTAAGACTATCTCTGTCTGGAGTGACTTTGTTTCTACAATCAAGAAGCAATTCTATCCATTGGTCTATATGCAACAAGCCATGATGAGTTGGCAAACTCTTCAGCAGTTGAAAGGGCAAAGTGTGCAAGGGTACACTCAAGAATTTAGAAAGAGAGAATTGGTTATAGGGATCTTGTTAGACTCATCAGAGACTCTTTTGAAGTACATTGGTGGTCAACATAGCTACATGAGGCATACCATCCTCATGTTTAATCCCACTAGTATAGATGAGGTATCTGTACAAGCTACTCATCTAGAAGCTAGAGGAAAGAATGGAAATCCAGAAGTTAGGGGACCATCCCAACCCACTGCAAGCAAGAGCAAGGAGAAAAGAAAGCAGAAGTGGAAAGCAAGGAAGGCAAACACTGCACAGAAAAGAAAAACTTCATGCGCTCACTGTAAAAAGGATGGGCATGGTGATGAGCATTGCTAGATTCTGCATCTAGAGCTAAGACCTAAGAAGTATGAGGGAAAGAAGAAGAAGAATGTTGCAACTATCTAGAAATATTTGGGGTCAGACTGGGGAGATGAAACAACCATTGCAGCCACAGGTATAAAAGGTAAGAATTCTGAAGCACCTACTAGTAATTCTGCTCAATCTATTATTGATGAAGATCATGAGAGAAAGAGACATGAGGTTTTCATATTCAAGTTGTTTCCAAATATTAGAAGATTGATACATTTTTCGATAGTGGCTCACAAGTAAATTTGATTTCTGCAGCAATTGTAAAGAAATTGGGATTAGAAACTACACCTCACAAGAAACCATATTGTTACACAGGAATAGTGTCCACCCGGATGCTGCGATTCCCACTAAGATGGGTGGCTATCTTAGAAACAAACAATCAAAGTCTACTATTGATTCCTTTTATGAAAATAGATGAGAGGAGAACCAAGAGGGCCAACTTGATTCTTGCGCTTGATTTCCTCTCCTTCTTAATAGAGTTTTTCCGCTTCTTCTTTGTCTGCTCAGCTTCAAAAGGGACCTGTGGAATCACAACAACATACTACTATGCAAGAAACAAGGATCTAAATTCATAAATAATGTAGGATCATATGTGCATTAACCATATACAAGCATATATAAACAAGTACACAAGAATATGGAAGGAAACAAGAATAGCTTTATTCAGATGAAAAGTAGCAAGAAGATTACAACCATGTGCTCTGACCCAGCATCATCCTCCAGCTAAGAAGCCCTTCTTCACCTCAAGCAAAGTTAGATCACCAAACACTGATAATATACACCAGAATACCAACAACACTTATCTATAAGATACAAAATTCCAGCCTCTGGATCTCTATGATGAGGGATCCATATATAGATGATTACAGAGAGGTGAGTCATCTTTTTGGATCTTGATTAGTGTCTTCTCTCTAATATTTTCTACTTCCACTTGGAGAATGATGATCTCTTACTCATCCGTGGTCGAAAATGGAGTGGCAAGTGTCAGAGGGGAAGCTTCTGGAAGATTCCACGATCTTCCACCTCGCATTTTGTCCCTGCCATTTTTCCATTCCCGACCATCGCACCCTACAGAGGAGCAAATTAGTATGCATCGCACACTGCACATTGGGAAGGTGATATGCATCACACCCTCCACATTGAGCTTTCAGTATGGTCCAGTTTTGACCATTTATGAGCAGCTTTCAGTGGAGAACTTCTAGGAGATGATGTAATCAGTTGACAATGTTCCTTTCGGCAGTGAAGCAACACTTTTAGGGACTTAAGAGGCGTCAATTTATGGACATTTGTGATTGAGGTTGAAGTGCCCAAAAATGTCTATAATAGTTGGCCCCTAAAGCATGAGGTCGTTAATCTTTTTGATGTCGGGTGAAATTCTTTACTATGAGGATCTGAAGTTTTTCCGAGCTAGGAGGCGACCTGTAATAAGATACAATACAATACATTATTTTGACAACATTTTTTCATGATATAGCTGAGGTCAGCATTACCATGCTCAATTTTATAAATTCATTTTCATGTACATAGGACAGACGATCATCTTTGTGACAGACTGATGATATGGACGCATCATCCTTTGATTTGGATGATCATCTGTTCGACAATGATGTACACTGGTTGTTTTTATATTCCTGAATATATCACAACCCAGATGGATGAAACTAGATCCGGGGTCTTCAAAACTCGTTCTATCTTCACTCGTAGTACAAGTTGATCCATGTGAAAAATGTTCTGGAGTCAAACATGGAAAGACATCACCTGATTACCAACAAACGATGTAAGTTGTTAACAGGTGCGAGAGGAATCACTAATAATGACAATGAACCTCAAGGTACTACAGTACAATTTACATGGTGTGAAAAAGGGACTTGGCATCAAAACACCATGCAAAATCTCTCGGTCGAAGGTCATTGATGTAAACCTATCACCGAAAGTGAGAAACTTGCCATTGAGGCATGCAAGCTTCAAAGTACTGAAAGGGTTGTTCCTAATTCATCTTCTTGGATAATGAGCTGATGTCGACAAGAAGTGACCCGTTGCAGGAGTGCCTTAATGAATCCCACATCAACGACATGGAACGAAGCAAATGATTTTGGAGGTGAAAACAAACTGACGATACAGGGTTCAGGGTGGCAGTCATGAAGGAATGAAACATGAATGTATTGTAGTGGGTGAGACACATGTGAATTGTCTGAATGACTTCTCTTGAACATATCAGCGATGCTAACGATGGATTGGTAGTGTTAACCCCAAATATGGATGGTGTGATGGACTAATGGTGAAGACTAGTGAACGGAACAACCCAACCAGGCATGGATGCGGAAGGAAAGTGTCATGTTCAAGAGCGACTTGCTACCAATAAAGTTCTTCTTGTTTTCTTCCCAATTTTTGACAGTCATTGCTGACCAGTACCTCTTTAATTTTTTCAAGCTTGATGATGATAACATATGCTTGTTCTATAATCTTCCCTTCGGGTGAACCTGTCACTATATTTTAGCAAGTCTAGCGATAGTGAAACTTGTTCTCGTCTTGTTGGATGAGTTTGTCGCTATTTGGTTTTAACGAGTTTAACGACAAAGATAACTCGATCTCTTTCAATCTCAGAGGCTCTGAAAGAAATGGAAATAAGACTCCGAAGATTCTTTTTCATTGTATAATCTCTTAAGTCTGAAAAAGCGTAAAATAATACAAAAGAGATGAATTTTCGATAGTTTTAACGAGCTGAACATGACAAGCGCTCGATCTTTTTGTGTAATAATCCCTCATGTCCAAAAAGAATAAAATCTAGAGGAGGGATAGCACTTTCAATGCCTTTTAACGAGCCGAAGAGGCCAATCACTTGGCAATATTTTCATATTTTACGAGTCAGGTGAAAAGAGCTTAAAGAAGACTCGTTTTTGAGGAATGAGTGATGGTTTCAAGTAGCAGCTGATTCCAGGTAAGATTTGGAATTTTCCAATCACGATAGTTTTACAAGGATGGCTAGCAGAATCACTCTTCGCAGATGTTCCTCGAAGGGGTGAACAATCATATGGGGTGATGATTGGTTAAAAACAAAGTGGAGGTGATGGCGAGAACTTGAACAAGGCTCAAAATCTAGTGATAAGGCATTCACAATGGTTATTTACCGGTTCATTTTTTAATGAGCTTAAACGCTGGGGGAAACACTTGCTCATTACTTATGTTTATTTTTTAACGAGCTTGAACTATGTGCTAAAACTGCTCATGGAGAGTTTATTTTTTAGCGAGCTTGAAATCTGCGACAACATTGCTCGCCATGATGGTCATTGATTTTTTGATTTACCCTTAACATTTCATTCTTTCAAAGATTGTACTACCTGTTCATTTGCTTCATCAAACCGGTTAGAAATGAAAATATATGTATGATAAATGAGTTAAAACACTAATATTTTACTTGAATTATGTGCATAGTAAACTAAAAGTGACTTTTACCTCTCATTTTACCATTTCATTTGAATTTGGTTTGTTGGAGCTCTAGAGGTGCTTTTCCCCCTGGTTTTCACCAGCGAATTCCAGGAGATTCTGTGGATGATTCTCGACACCGTTCAGACCAGGTAAGAGCTAAACTTGTGCTGTTTCATTAAATTCCTCTCATTTTGGATTCTGAGCTCATTTCCCTGTCTTTCTGAGCCCCTGGGGTTTGAATAACTCACCCTAGGATCGTCGCGCCCTTCCTTAGTCAAATGGTGTGATGCATACTAGTCTCTCCACTAACTAGTCAGTATCCACCGCTCCTAGTACACTTGTTGGGGTGCAATGGACGCAGGGAGGAAAATTTTTGCATAGTTTCCTCATGAAATTTTTGCCTATTTTCACCAAATGAAGATCCTGACTCTTCCCTTATTTATTTTTCAGAGATTCATCAGAGGAAAATGGTTGTCACATGGCGAGAACGTGAGCATGAAGAAGAGGATGCTATTGATTTACATGATCCGGGCACAGTAGCTGCATTACGGAACTATGGCTTGCTGAAGTTTTTCCGTATCTCGAGCATGAGGCAACAAATCAGTTTGTTACAATATTTTCTCAATGCCTGGGATCCTATCAACCAGGTATTCCTAATTAGGTGCAAATCGATCCCCTTGACAGTGGTGGACATCTATTTGCTGACCGGCTTATCGAGGCACAGTGCCCCTCTCTCTTTATCAGGCTCCGCCTGTGGGGGTGAGTCTGTAAGGGAGTACATTCGCCAGCATTGTAGAGAGGGATCTCAGTAGGATCAAATCCGAGACGTCACTGATCGGCCCTTACGGACCATCCTGTTTACTTTTGCTAGACTGGCTGGTAGTTTTGCTCTTCATACAGTCAACATATCTTATATGCAGTATGCTTTGGAATGCCTTGAACTGAAGGTGTTCAATTGGTGTGATGCAGTACTTTCTGTGATGAAGGAACAATTGACCAAGGTGAAGAGTTGCAGATCCAAGAACTTTGGTTATGGTTCTATTCTGACTGATTTTGCCTTGGAGCGAATCCCACTGATGCAGCCACAATATATATCACTTGGCCTACCTCCACCGACCAAACCATGGATGCAGAGATGGGTCGATCTCATGTCTCGGCATGCTGGTCAACCCTATATTTCTTTTTCTGAGACCTTCTTTGAGTGCTTTGATCATCAGGAGATGGTCTATGCCAGGTTTCCATACGCTGGTATGGATTTTCAAGGTGATCCGGATTTGGTGCTGCCAGTTGGAGAGCAGTGGGGTGTCATGGGTAATTATCTTCTGATCATATCTCTATTCATTGTTGTTTATAATGTTCTTATATTCTTATGATCAAGACTAACCAAAACTCATGTGCTCATGCAGATGTTGGCCCAGTTTGACCAGCAGTACGCTGTAGAGACCCAGCGGCCGCTCCAGTAGGAGAAGCTGTTGGGAGGGCTATCCTTCACGACCTTGATGTGGTTGAGACTCTTTCGGCACTACAGGACTAGATTGAGGGTCTTACCCTTGGTATACTGGATGTGAGGATCGATGAGTTGCCTTTGCAGTTGCAGCGACATACCACTGGAGTGCCAAGTCGATGGACTAGGCTCTTACGCATGATTGCATAGGCAGTGACTTGTTATCACCAGCATCATTAGACTAGGGTGCCCCCTATCATTTTGATTTTAGGTCATTTGACCAATTTTTTCTTGATTACAGAACATTATTTACCAACTATAAACAATTATGGAATATATTTTTGATTTTTGGAGCTTTATTTTGGTTCAGTTAAATAATCCTACTACATATATTGATGTGATGCTTCTTTTTATAAATGTTGCAAATGTCTATCTAACACATAATTTTCCAATGAGTACATTAATGTGTTTAAACTTTTGGAAATATGTTGATATTGGATGAAATCAAAGTGTCTTTCCAAAATTTTGACCCTTAGGAACATGTAATAGATAGCTGGATTTCATACAGCATAGATGCCGGTGAGTTGTAGAATGACAAGCTGTGAGTCTAGCGTGACGATAAATCGGCATATACCATGTGTGATGGCATCAAAAAGGAGTTCTATCAATGCACTGTACTCAGTGATATTGTTCATAGAGCGATCGATACACACTCTTCTGAAACTTACTAACTCACCGCTGGGATTGAAAATGGCCCATGCCGCAGAAGACATATTCCGCGAACTATGACTTGCTCCCTCGGCATATCCAATGAATGATTCCAATAGGTTTGACATCCGAAACAAATGCAAAAAGTGTATTACTTAACCAAATGAAATGCTCTTGGCGAAAACAAAAATGTAACAAACGCACGAGGATTACTATGCGAAATCAAGCATAGTAACGCTTGAGGTACAACTCGTTGCGAGGTTGCGCTAGTGGAATCCCATCATAGTCAATCAACTCATAGGATCCTTTTTCTAACACCCTTTTAAAAATATAGGGACCCATCCATAACGATTTGAATTTCCCTGCTCCCAATTTATCAGATTCCTAGTCATAAAGTAAAACTAGGTCACCCTCTGAGAAGACACAAGGTCTGACATTCTTGTCGAACTGTGCTTTGACTCTTTTCTTATGAGCCTCATTAGCCAAAGCTACATCACGATGGGTTTCATCCAAATGGATTAATTCCAAGAAAGGAGAGTCTTATTCTGAGGTTCCGGGGAGAAGATCGACTTCGAGTTTAAGGGATGAGATTTCACATTGAACCGGTAAGATTGTTTCTAGACCATACACTAATTGAAAAGGTGTGAATCTAGTTGCATTTCTTATTGATTTCTAGTATGCCCACAAGGCCGAGTACATGATTACGTTCCAATCCCATTTGTGGACTCCGATCATCCTTTGGAGCATGTGGTTTAGGAATTTGTTGACTGCTTCAACCTATCCGTTAGCTTGTGGATAATACTGAGTAGAGCCGTTGCGGGACAGTCCTAATTTGGCAGCCAACTCAACCATCATGTGATTGCGAAAATGAGATCCATGATCTATGACTATGGCCTATGGAATGCTGAATCTGGAGACTACGTGATTGAAAAAGAAAAGGGCAACTGTTTCGCCGTTGTTGTTATTGTAGGCATCGCCTCAACCCATTTCGTAAAATAGTCTACCGTGACTATTATGTACCCATGCCACCTGATCGAGGTGGGGTTACATGTCATCAAATCTATGCCCCATTTGGCGAATGGTCTAACAGCTACTACTGGTTGCAACTGTGCGGGTGGTCTTCTGGTTTTGCTATCGAAAATTTGGCAAGCATGACAAATTCTAACTACAGTTATGCAATCTTTGAACATTGTTGGCCAGAAGTATCCTGCTCGTAAATTTTTTTTGCGTCGTAGCATAACCAGATTGATGCCCCCCACATGTGCCTGAATGGCAGTCATTCAAGAAATTTTCAGCCTCCTCAAGGGTGAGGCACCTCCATAGAACTGTATTGATACCACAATAGTAAAGAGTATCACCAACGATCATGTAGTCTTTTTCTTGGTATCGAATACGTCGTTGTTTGGAGCATGAGGTATTAGACTTGTATGTTTGTGTCTGGAGATAAATGATTATATCTCCATACCACAAATCTCTTGAAGATATCAGAAATAAATTTTCATCCACGATTGCTTCTTCGGATGTTGCATCATTGGACGACGATGGGAGATCGCATAGTAACTCTGCGAATACCAGGGCTTTCTTTCATTTGGATTTTTTGAATTCCAAATCAAACTCTTGTAGAACTGCTATGCATTTCGAATACTTTCCCCCCAGCAACTGTCACGAAAATATATAAGTCATGGGGTTGCAGTCTGATAAAATGGTAGTTTTCCTGAAGAGGACGTAGTGTCGAAATCTCTGTATTTCTTGAACAGCCCCGAGGGCGAGCTTTTCAACGTAGGAGTATTTCATTCCTGTATCATTTAAGTTTCAGCTTAAATAATATATAGGATGTTCAATTCCATTGTCCTCTTGAAGTAAAACCATTGCTATGGTCATATCTGCTGCAGCTAGATACAGGTTAAAGTCTTTTTGATAGTCAGGAGCATACATTAATGACGCTTGTATTAGATATTTCTTTAAAGCATCAAAGGAGGCTTGCACGACCTGGTACCAAATGAAGGGTACATCCTTTTTAAAAAGATGAGTATAACCTTTAGCTAGTTCGACATAATTTGGAATGAACCTCCTGAGGAGATTTGCTTTCCCTTGGAGTTTCTGAATCTGCAGCAGGCTTGAAGGTGGAGGCAAATCGATGATTGCCTAAACCTTGCAAGGGTCGAGATGAATCCCATCCTTTGAGACAACGAAGCCAAGTAAACGACCAGAACTAACACAAAACTCACATTTGTGTGGATTGAGTCTTATCTTGTAATGTCGACAACGTAGAAATATTGCTCTCAAATGGAACGATGATCGGTATTCTTTCGTGAATGAGCTGGGAGATCATCGAGATAAGGTTGAATGATGTTTTTGATGTCATTGAAATCATAGCTTATTGCTCTCTGAAAAGTTGCCCCTACGTTCTTCAAAACAAAGGGTAGCTTGCGATATGCGAATGTGCCCCATGGACAAATGAATGCAGTGTTTGACTGGTCCTGTGGGTGGATATTTATTTGATTATACCTAGAAAATCCATCCATGAATGAAAAGATTTCGCATTCGGCACATTCATCAATTATTTGGTCGATAAAGGGTGTAGGGTAGTTGTCTTTTAGACAAGCTTGACTTACATCCTTGTAATCAACGCGCACTTTAATCGTTCCTTGTTTTTTCATCATAGGAACAGTATTCGATACCCAATTGGTTAGAGGAACGGGGTAAATGAAACCGGCATGGAGGAGTTTCTCAACTTCCGCCTTGATGGCAATGACTTTCTTGGGGTGCACCTGTCTTAGCCGCTATCGTACCAGTTTGACATCTGGATACATCTTAATTTCATGTTCAACTATGCTCGAGTTGATACCTGGCATTTCATCATATGACCAAGAAAAGACATCTCTAAACTTGTGAAAGAGAGTGCTATATATTTCCAGTTCGGAGGAAGAACAAGATTTGCCGACATGAATGTTCTCTACAACATCTGTTTTGGTAGAGATGTTTATGGCAATAGTCTCTTCGATATTGGATAGGTTTCTCTCGAAATCCACCGTGTTTACAGTATTCGTAAAAAATTCAAATACTAAAGGATGTTTTAGGTCGCCGGAATTATCTTCTTTCCAAGTCGGAAGATGGGGATGATGGTGGTGATCTTCCCATGATGCCCCGTCAATCATCATCGATTGAATGATTCCTTCGTGTGTAAGGTGTACTTGTGACCAAGGATCTGAAGGGGTACCATATTCCTTAAACCTATCTATCCAAATGCTTGACGAGCGTTGATGCTGGTTTGCCTCCCATGCTAAGAACATTGATTGCTATAATATTTCTAGCGGGGTTAAAGACAAAACCTACGAATGATCCATTTTAACATCATTTTCTGACATCTTTTGAATGGAAGATATCATATTGTAGGTTCCTACATTAGCCACTTCCGCCAAATTGGTAGGAGGTGGTAGGGTAAAAGTTCCCATTAACGTAGGGTCTTTTAGTAGGCCTACTCTGATATTATGAAGCATGCCAAGGCTTCCATGGATCATTGGAATGCTTCCCGTAAATTACGAATCGTTGGGGAGAAAAGTTTGTTGGACAATAATTGTAATTCCTCCTTGGGAAGGAAATGTAATTTTCCTAAAGTAGGTCGACACAACAGCTACCATGGCATATATCCAGGGTCTTCCGAGTAGGATGTTGTAATCAAGATTCCCGTCGATGACTTCAACATCGATTTCTACTTTTTTTCCCCCTAGTTCAATTTGCAAGTTACTTAGTATCCCATACGGGGTGCATGTTCATCCATCAAATGCTTTTAATGTTGTTGATGATCGTGACGAAGATGGAGACCGAGGAGTTTTCCAGCAACTCATCGACACGATACATGTGGATGCCCCCTCATCAATAATTGTTCTATGAACAATTTTGTTGAGGGATTTCACTTCAATGAGGAAAGCTAGTTGAGCTGGTAACTGAGGGTCGTATCCTTTATGATTAAAAGATACTAGATTGGAATCTGTTGGGTCAATCCCACCTATTGCTGATAATAAAGCCTTCTTTTGGGAGGGGCAATTTTATAGTACCTCAAGAGTCGACATCGCGGATGGAGATTGAGCTAAGTCCTCCACTACATTATAATGCTGTGTTGCTCGGGCACGAGGATTAAATGTCGATTTATGTACTACTCCCTTTGGTGGTTTTTATTGTTAATTCATGAATAATGGGTGGCACGACTTCTATTGAAGTTTTTGTTGAACTACTAGGTTCATCTTTATCCTTGTTGTTCGACATCTGTGGATTCTTGTAATCTTTACCTCTTGTCATTATTAGAGTATCATTCAGTTGCTTCGAGACTGACAACATTAGCACTTGGGACGGGGAATCATTTTCGCTAGCAACCAAATTCGTTCCTGTGTTTGGAAACGGGTCCGTCAGTATTGCTGAGGTTTTTGAACTTTTGAAAGATTTTCTAAAGTTCTTATTTATATGGACACTCTTTGGTCCAGTGATCCTCATCACATATATGACATGGAGTTTTTGGTTTTACATTCCCAAAAGGGTTTGAAGCAGATTTTCTAGGAGATGAGTCTCCCTAGTTTTTCTTCTTCCCTTGTTTTTTCTTCTTGCCTCCTGGTTGCTTGGTTTCTTTGCCTTTGTCTATTGACACGAAATTTACTTCCGAGGCAAGAAATTCGTCATTTGCTTCTTAACTCGAAACCATGCAGGCCTTTTTCGATGTGGCCTTTGCGGTTTTAGTGCTTGTCATAGATATCACACCATCGTCGGCATGAGAGTCTTTGTTTGATTTAGGAGGCAGAGGAACGGAGAATTCTGGTCTAGGAGCCTTAGGTATTTTATCGTAGAGCATGATGGACTGAGTATAGATCAAGTCTAGATATTGTGCATGAGCAATAACTTACTCTTCAGTGACAACTCCCCCCTTTGCCACATCTTCTATAATAGCAGTTAACAGTGACTTAATAAACCATTTAGCCAATAGTTGATCAGGAAAATATGTTTTTACCATTCTACGACGACACTGCCACTCATGAATATGATCAGATATGTGAGTGGCTGTCGTTTGTTTGAAATTGGTAAGCAGCTCAGTTCCTATTTTGTACCTGATAGGTAACTGAAAATGGGTTAAAAAGGTTGTGGCTAGGGTACTAAAGTTATAAAATGAAGCTCTAGGCAGTTCGATATACCACTTTTCTGCTGGACCAGTTAACGTGTGCTGAAAGAGGTGAAGCTGAATCGAATCATCATTGAGAGTGTTTGATGAATACCATAGATGAGAGGTCATCACATGATTCGATGGGTCTTCACCTATATTTCCATTAAATTTAGGAATATCCGACGGAATTTTATGTGGAATCGCCAGGCACCAAGGGGCATAGGCAATTGGATCGTTCGTTAGTCGACTTAGATCCGGTAACTCTAGAGTTGCCATGAAGGGCAACTATTGATTCAGGCTTGGTTGAGCATACCCAGGATAAGATGAAATTGTTTGAGCAGTCGGTCTTTGCATACCAGCACAATGCATTTGATGTTTGTAACTTTGGTAAGGTTGATGGGCATAACCATTATGATATGGTTGATACTGCTGCCCATTACTTGCAAAGACTTGTTGCTCGTATCCTTGGCAAGCTTGCTGGAATTGTGGTTGTTGGTATTGCGCCAGCCATGGTTGTGAAGCCATGGACTGTTGTGCAGCACTGACTATTTGACCAAGATGGGGATTGGTGTTCCCCATTTGAACCAGTGCCATTCCACCAGTGGGTGATTGTGGTTATGTCATAGGTATAAGAGATTGTTGTATTGCAACCTGTGAAACTTGAGGTTGGCATACAACTAGTGACACTTGTACTTGCGATACTGCCACAATAGCTGGTGTAGTGGGAATATTTGTCATAGGTGAACTTTGTCGTATTGAGCATACAACTCTTGGTTGTTGAGACAGGACTCAGACCCAACCGCTAGTTGTGATTCCAGCATAACCCAAATTTTGTTGCGAACCCACACATGGTTGTCCTTCTGGGGAAGACAATGAAAGGGTATACGGTCCTCCATACGATGGTAATCCAGTGCTCAAAGGAATAATTTTCCTTTGGGGACCAATTTACACAAATTTACCTTGTGACAGATCAATTTTTTGAGACTCAACGTAAGAGATTCCAGATATAATTCCGGACAAACAAACGGGAACAGTCCATACTGTCGAAATAGTCCCAGGATGGACTCCATCCAACAATTGAAAGCTGGTTGGGATAGACGGCACGCCGACGAACATTGTCGGAATAGTAGAAGGAGCTTCAGCCGTTGCTATGTCGGGTGACATAGTCCTCGATGTTGACGGTTGTTCAGACATATTAAGTCTATCCAAAATATTCCTCAGTGATTCTTTAGGAACTTCTGAGGGTGGGTGAATATTCTCTGATGAGGAAGGATATAGGGAAATCCTAGCTCCAAGTTGCATTGGAGTGTTAGATGGAGGATCTTCCATAATCTCTTCTATGGCAATCAATCCAGGAGGAAGAGGCAGACCGTCAAGTCCGTAAAATATTTCTGGTGCCGAAAAAGATGTAAGTTCTACAGTAGCAGATGGTTGGGGAGTAACACCTTCCGAATCGACTGTAGACGGAGCCGGTTAAGGAATAGAAGCCTTAACCATCACACTAGGATCAGTTGTAATGTCCTTTTGCTGTTGCGGAATTTCTTCTGTAGAGGCAGGGATTCCAGAAATGTTCGGAGTAACTGGAGTCTCTGAGGATGTTGGAGTGCTTGCTCCAACCAACCTAGGGGACTTTGATCTGGTTAAATGAGTTTGCTTTGTCCGGAATGGCTTCGCTTCGAGAGTCAACGATGGTTGAATCGTAAGTCTCCGCGAACGACGGGGTTTTGATTGACTTTCTTCCATGATTGCAGATTACTTGATCAACTCAAAAATAAAAAGGGAAAAATATTTTTCGAATTAAATGAATTTTAGACGCTTTGAAAAACTTGTTTTTTGAATTTTAAAGAGTCGATAAAAAACAAAAGATGACTCTAGTCACCTTCGATTTTTGTTGAGCTTGAAGTCACAAGTGCTTAGAGGACCTTTTCCTTTAAGGAGTCTGAAAAAGAGCAAAATGGACTTCTCTAGAGATCTAGGCAGAGAGGATTACCAAACCAATCGTAAAATTGCAAAATAATTTTTAGGGTATGGCAGTCAATCATCCCGAATGCTGTGTTTGGTTAATTACGATTGATAGGGCGGCAGACACAGCTTCCTATGGATAAAGGATGCAGCCTATTGTGGTCTCCCAATATATATGCGACGGTACGTGGGAGCACAAGTCCATACTGAAACTTGTCGTCTTAGAGTGGAGGAATCACCCAACCAACACTGAAAGCAACAGTTACCAGGTTTCACGACATCGAAATACGTCTCTAGCCAAAACTTCTAGATGTTGTGCCTTAAGTTCCAAAGTGTTGTTAGATTCATTGAATTTATGTTAAGTTGATCTTGCATACCAGCATAATGCATTTGATGTTTGTAACTTTGGTAAGGTTGATTGGCATAACCATTATGATATGGCTGATACTGCTACCCATTACTTGCAAAGACTTGTTGCTCATATCCTTGGCAAGCTTGCTGGAATTGTGGTTGTTGGTATTGCACCAGCCATGGTTGTGAAGCCACGGACTATTGTGCAGCACTGACTATTTGACCAAGATGGGGATTGGTGTTCCCCATTTGAACTTGTGCCATTCCACCAGTGGGTGATTGTGGTTATGTCAGAGGTATAAGAGATTGTTGTATTGCAACATGTGAAACTTGAGGTTGGCATGCAACTAGTGACACTTGTACTTGCGATACTGCCACAATAGCCGGTGTAGTGGGAATATTTGTCATAGGTGAACTTTGTTGTATTGAGCATACAACTCTTGGTTGTTGAGACAGGACTCGGACCCAACCGCTAGTTGTGATTCCAGCATAACCCAAATTTTGTTGCGAACCCACACATGGTTGTCCTTCTGGGGAAGACAATGAAAGGGTATACGGCCCTCCATATGATGGTTATCCAGTGCTCAAAGGAATAATTTTCCTTTGGGGACCAATTTGCACAAATTTACCTTGTGATGGATCAATTTGTCGAGACTCAACGTAAGAGATTCCAGATATAATTCCGAACAAACAAATGGAACCGTCCATACTATCGAAATAGTCCCAGGATGGACTCCATCCAACAATTGAAAGCTGGTTGGGATAGACGGCACGCCGACGAACATTGTTGGAATAGTAGAAGGAGCTTCAGCCATTGCTATGTCAGGTGACATAGTTCTCGATGTTGACGGTTGTTCAGACATATTAAGTCTATCCAAAATATTCCTCAGTGATTCTTTAGGAACTTCTGAGGGTGGGTGAATATTCTCTGATGAGGAAGGATATAGGGAAATCTTAGCTCCAAGTTGCATTGGAGTGTTAGATGGAGGATCTTCCACAATCTCTTCTATGGCAATCAATCCAGGAGGAAGAGGCAGACCGTCAGGTCCGTAAAATATTACTGGTGCCGAAGAAGATGTAAGTTCTACAGTAGCAGACGGTTGGGGAGTAACACCTTCCGAATCAGCTGTAGATGGAGCCGGTTCAGGAATAGAAGCCTTAACCATCACACTAGGATCAGTTGTAATGTCCTTTTGTTGTTGCGGAATTTCTTCTGTAGAGGCAGGGATTCCAGAAATGTTCGGAGTAACTGGAGTCTCAGAGGATGTTGGAGTGCTTGCTCCGACCAACCTAGGGGACTTTGATCCGGTTAAATGAGTTTGCTTTGTCTGGAATGGCTTCGCTTCCAAAGTCAAAGATGGTTGACTCGTAAGTCTTTGTGAACGACGGGGTTTTGATTGACTTTCTTCCATGATTGTGGATTACTTGATAAACTCAAAATAAAAAAGGGAAAAATATTTTTCGAATTAAATGAATTTTAGATGCTTTGAAAAACTTGTTTTTTGAATTTTAAAGAGTCGATAAAAAACAAAAGATGACTCTAGTCACCTTCGATTTTTGTTGAGCTTGAAGTCACAAGTGCTCAGAGGACCTTTTCCTTTAAGGAGTCTGAAAAAGAGCAAAATGGACTTGTCTAGAGATCTAGGCAGAGAGGATTACCAAACCAATCGTAAAACTACAAAATAATTTTTACGGTATGGCAGTCAATCTTCCCGAATGTTGTGTTTGATGAATTACGATTGATAGGGTGGCAGACACGACTTCCTATGGATAAAGGATGCAGCCTATTGTGGTCTCCCAATATATATGCGACGGTACGCGGGAGCACAAGTCCATACTGGAACTTGTCATCTTAGAGTGGAGGAATCACCTAACCAACACTGAAAGCAACATTACCAGGTTTCACGACATTGAAATACATCTCTATCCTAGACTTCTAGATGTTGTGCGTTAAGTTCCAAAGCGTTGTTAGATTCATTGAATTTATTTTAAGTTTATCTTGCTTAACAGTTTGCCTTTCAGGTTCAGCACATGATGTATGTATAATTCCTAAAATGCAGTCTAAGATGATAAACAAAAGTTTTATCTTCTTTCAGCAATGAAAATCCTAGCTACTAAAGGGAAGAAAGTCAAGCATCTTTTCTTCACAGAGCACAGAGCACATGCTAATATGCACAGTCCTAAATCAAGCCAAGCATTCAAAATGCAAATGCACATGCATGTATTTGTTTTTTAGCTCTCTTAATGTGTAAATGACGCTAAGAAAGCTATGTGCAAAACTGAATTACTTTTAAAGCGACTGTGCTCAGCAAAATTCTTTTTCAAAATGAAGTGAAAGCAAGAGAGACACTTTGCGATTTTGAAATGGAAATTGCTTTTCGACACTTTAAAACTAGTAATTCAAATCCTATGCAAAAGTAACTGTATAATCGACTATCTAAAACAATGGAATTGCTTTCTAAAACTGAAAACGACAGCTACGACACTTTCAGATCTAGAGACAACAGTTCGATTATGCTACTTTTTGCAAAAGAGAACTAAAACGACGCAGAATACATAAAAAACATTTATAGTTCTTTGCACTAAGGAAGCATAATAATGCAAGAGAAGGGGGTTTTCATAGAAGTACATTTATTACAGACAACAAAACTTTTCAATAAGACTGAAAATAGTGACAAAAATACATAGTCGGAGGGTAGAGTTAATCCTCCCTGACCATCGCACCTGTTACACAGTGAAATCACTATGCAGCGCACCTACTCCATTCGGAAAGTGCGATGCATACAGGCTACCTTGAAGGCAGGGTGTGATGGTAGCAGTACGAGACTCTGAACAAGATTTCACTCACAGTTTGCAATCTAGTTCAAGTGTTTAGGCCAAATAAGTAAATATCAATGTATGTAAAACACAGGGGTGATCTAAGAGGTTACTAGAGCCACCACTTAGGGTAATTAGATTGCTTGTAGATCTATTGTTTAATTCATAAAAAAAAACACAGAGATTGACTGAAGCATCATTGATCTACTTTGCATTTGTATGAAAAATGCAGTTCGAAGGCTAGCTGGCTTGACTTCAGGCTCCGTTTGTATGTTTATTAAAGAAACAGAGATAGATAGGCTAACAAGTAATCTAGTCACTCCCCAGTGGAGTCACCATTTTGTTACACGGGAATAGTGTCCACCCGGATGCTGCTATTCCCACTAAGATGGGTGGCTATCTTAGAAACAAACAATCAAAGTCTGTTATTGATTCCTTTTATGAAAATATATGAGAGGAGAACCAAGAGGGCCAACTTGAGTCTTGCGCTTGATTTCCTCTCCTTCTTGATAGAGTTTTTCCGCTTCTTCTTTGTCTGCTCAGCTTCAAAAGAGACCTGTGGAATCACAACAACATACTACTATGCAAGAAAAAAGGATATAAATTCATGAATAATGCAGGATCAGATGTGCATTAACCATATACAAGCATATATAAACAAGACACAAGAGTATGGAAGGAAACAAGAATAGCCTTATTCAGATGAAAAGTAGCAAGAAGATTACAACCATGTGCTCTGACCCAGCATCATCCTCCAGCTAAGAAGCCCTTCTTCACCTCAAGCAAAGCTAGATCACCCAACACTAATAATGTACACCAGAATACCAACAACACTTCTCTATAAGATACAAAATTCCAGCCTTTGGATCTCTATGATGAGGGATCCATATATAGATGATCACAGAGAGGTGAGTCATATTTTGGGATCTTGATTAGTGTCTTCTCTCTGATAGTTCCTACTTCCACTTGGAGAATGATGATCTCTTACTCATCCCTGGTTGAAAATGGAGTGGAAAGTGACAGAGGGGAAGCTTCTGGAAAATTCCATGATCTTCCACCTCGCATTTTTGTCCCTGCCATTTGTCCATTCCCGACCATCACACCCTACAGAGGAGAAAATAAGTATGCATCGCACCCTGTACATTGGGAAGGTGATATGCATCACACCCTTTACATTGAGCTTTCATTATGGTCCAGTTTTTACCATTTATGAGCAGTTTTCAGTGGAGAACTTCTGGGAGATTATGTAATCGGCTGACCTTGTTCCTTTAGGAAGTGAAGCAACACTTTTAGGGACTTAAGAGCCCTCAGTTTATGGACATTTTTGATTTGGGTTGAAGTGCCCAAAAATGTCTATAACACATACCCATTAGGATGGTTGAATGATAAAGCACAACTACAAGTGACTAGACAGTGCAAACTCAAGTTTTCTTTAGGGTCAGCATTTGTAGATGAGGTTGAGTTAAACATAATTCCTTTGGATATATGTGGGATTGTTTTAGGAAGTCCTTACTTGTATGATAGAAAGGCTATATTCTAAAGAGCTGAGAACAAGTATCTACTTGTTAAAGATGGAATTGAATACTTTGTAAGAACTCATAAGCTCAAGAATAACTATACTCTCATAAACTTAGGGCAGATGAAAAGAATGATAAATTCATGTAAACAATTTTTATTGATGGTTGTAAAATAAAAGAAACATGATAAAACCAATGCATTTGAGGGTTGTAATGCTAAACAACAAGCTGATTTAGAAAATTTTGTTACAAAGTATGATGTCTTGTTTCAAGAACCTAAAGGTCTGCCACCTAAAAAGGAAATAGTACATGATATTATTTTGTAGCAAGATGCTCCATTGCCTAACATTGGAATGTAAATGTTGTCTACTTTAGAGAATTCTAAAATCAAGGAGCAAGTGCAGGAGTTTCTTAAGAAGGGGTTCATCAGGCCTAACACATAACCATGTGTGTCACCAATCATTTTTGTGAGAAAGAAAGATGGCTCGTGGAGAATGTGCATTGACCACTGAGCACTGAATAAGATAAAAATAATAAATATTTATCTCCTTCTTCACATAGATGATCTGTTAGATCAATTGAAGGAAGCTGTTTATTTCACCAAGCTAGACTTTCACAATGGATAACATCAGGTCAGAATTGCAGAACAAGATGCATGGAAGACTACTTTCAAAACAAAGGAGGGATTGTATGAGTGGCTGGTTATGCCTTTTGGCTTGACCAATGCTCCTTCTACTTTCATGAGATTAATGAATGATGTACTTAGACCTTTTCTAGATGATTTTTTTATTTCATATCTGGATGACATTCTTATTTTTTGTAAAATGTGGAAAGAAAACTTAAAGCATGTTAAGCAGACATTAGATGTTTTGAAAAGAGAAAAACTTCATCTTAAACTCTCAAAATGTGAATTTGGCAAAACATCTATAAATTATTTGTGTCATATAGTAGGGGGTGGTGAATTGAAAATAGATCCCTTTAAAGTTGCAGTCATTGTAAACTGGCCTAAAACCAAGTCTGCTACAAAAGTGAGAAGCTTCTTAGGAGTAGCACAATATTGGAGGAAGTTCATTTCTAACTTTTCATCAATTGCAGCTCCCTTACATGCTTTAACATGATTGAACAAGGTGTTTCAGTGGGGAGGCAAACATTAGAAAGACTTCAACACCTTGAAAGAAAAGATTAGTACAACACCTGTACTAGCACTACCTAATCTACAAAGACCATTCGAGATCCAAACAGATGCCAATGACTATGCCATGGGAGTAGTGTTGACACAACACGGTAAACCCATATGTTATGATTCTAAGACTTTTAATCTTGCAGTAGCTAACTATCCTACATATGATAAAGAATTGTATGCATTAGTTCAGAGTGTGAAAAAATGGAAACATTACTTAATGGGCAAAGAGATAGTAATACATACTGATCATCAACTACTTCAATACCTACAATCCCAAACTAAGTTGTAGCAATCAAGACATTACAGATGGATGGGTTTTCTACAAAAGTATCATTTAGTCATCAGGTATAAAAAGGGCATACATAAAAAATTTGGAGACATGTTATCTAGACCCATTATAAATGCATCTACTATACTTAAGCATAATTTTGTACTACATGAAAGCTACATTGAACAATATGATCAAGATATAGACTTTAAAGATGTATATGCAACTTTGCGTCAAGGCAAAGGAGTAGAAGAATTGGATTATCATGTAAAGGACCGACTCTTATATCATTATGGGAAACTCTGCATTCCACAAACTGAGAGAGCAAAGATAATTAGAGAAGCGCACACTTCTCTGATATCAGGTCACTTTGGGGCAAGTAAAACAGCTTCACAGTTGCAAAGATTTTGTTATTGGCCAAAAATGAATGAGACAGTCTCTAGATATGTAAGAGGGTGTACTATGTGTGCTAAAATAAATCCCAGCAATAGAAAACTAGGCTTGTACACTCCACTACCAATTCCTTCTGACCCTTGGGAAAGTGTTTCCATGGATTTTGTTGGAGGACTGCATAAATCTAGGAAAGGTCATAATTATCTATAAGTTGTTGTGGATAGGTTCAGCAAAATGTGTATTTTGATACCTTGCAATAAATAGATTACAACTGAACAAAATGAAAAACTAATCTTTGAACATGTATGGGTTCATTTTCGATTACCCACTTCCATTGTATCTAATCGAGACACCTGATTTGTGGGGAAGTTTTGGTCAAGTTTGTGGGAACTGATGGACACCAAACTAAAGAAAAGCACAATTTTTCATCCACAAATTGATGGCCAGATAGAAGTAGTTAATAGGACAGTGATCCAGTTACTCAGAGGATATTGCAGCAAACACCCTAAGCTTTGGGATGAACATTTGTGTTATGTGAAGCATGCTTACAATAGAGCAAAACATTCTTCTACACATAGACCTCCTTTTGAGACCTGTTTGGGTTTCACATCAAGGTCTCCTTTATATTTTGTCTTTGATAAAGATACCACTATTGATGGAGACAGTGATGTGGATGAGGAAACTAGGTTCATAGAACAGATCTAGGAGATCCACCAGGTAGTACAGGAATAGCTGGAAAAGAGCCAAGCCAAATACAAGTCTAGGCATGACAAGCATTAGATGGAGGATAGTTTTCAAGTTGGTGACCAGGTCTGGCTGTATATCAACAAGGACAGGATGCAAGGTGAAGGTAAAAAGCTAAAGCATATCAGGTATGGACCCTTCAAAATACTTGAGAAGATTGGTGAAATTGCTTTTCGCCTTGATCTACCAGCTTAGATGCACACCTACTCAGTCGTAAATGCAGATTGCTTGAGATTGTTCGAACTTTCAATGATTGAGGATATTGAAGAGTAGAGTCAATTGCCTTCTATTTATGACTGCTACCTGAATATCTTAATGAATTGTAGGAAGACACAGTGATGGATAGGAAGGTGAGGACAATGGACAGAGGAGATGTTGAGTACCTCAGAATTGGGCTCAAAGTTTCAAAGTCGAGTAATGCAAAGCGGATTGAGATTGGACAAGTGAGACAATAGTACCCTCACTTAGTCGATGCTTCAAAACCAACTTTTGGTGGTCCAAAAGCTTTTTAGTGGGAAGGCCATGACACGAATTGGATCCATGAAGAAAATCAAAAGAACCATGGCTATACTAGGTTGGGATAGACTTCAAAGAATTGAGAGCACCGACCAAGAACACCTCTAAATAGTGGTAGTTAGCAGCCAATGTGGAACGATGAGGACTTCGGTCAAAGTGCGCTGACCGAGGCACATGGAGACTACACGCGAGGCGAAATTAGCCCCTAGGAAGCCGTAACAGGAAACAAAGGGAGTTTTTGATGCGCGATTAGTGCTTAGCGCTAATCACACATCGCTGGGAAAAAACCCTCAAGAAGGAGAGGCCCCGAGCACTTGGTCGCGCGAGAGCTGGGAAAAACATGGGACAAAAGGCTAAGAGATAAAGGCGGGACCCGCTCCAAAACCAGTAGTATTGATCAGGGGCATCCTTGGGCGGTAAGAAGTTTTGGTGAAAATGAAGCGATTCCACTCAGCACCCAACGCGTGGCAAGCGGAGGAAAGAGAAAACTGCCCCTCATCGCACAATAAAGGTCGAGCACGTCCACCACATGAAATCAGCTGATGGAATTGGATCTAGGGGATCCAGATCTGATGGCTGATATTGCACTCGACAGTAAGACCAGATTTAACGAGGGATGAAGCCAAGCTTTAAAAGAAGTTGAAGTTTGCTTTGACCGCTAAGGTGGCAGAAGAGTCATTCCATGATGTAACCAAAGAATTGAACCGACAAAGCAGGCTGGCGCAGTTTGCAGTAGGACAAGTGGCCACTCCCTGTGAGCCTGATGATGGCGCTGAAATAGGGAACTCCAAGCGCAACTGCAAGCAAGTGATCCGATGGAGGCGAAAGAGGAAGAAAACTACCATGAGCTCTAATGGATTTAAAGCCATGAATAGAGAACAACGACAACACTAAACACAGAGAGGGACACCGAAGATAGAAGACAGGTAGAGAAGAACCAGTAAAGCAGAAAGAAGAAATAAGATAGAGGGTAGAGCTGACCAAAGGTAATGTCGAGCGCTAGAGAGCTTGAGAGATTCAAGCCGTCCCTGAGAGAATCTGTCAGACCAGAGAGGTCAAAGAGCTGGTAAGGGAAAAGAGTTTGTGTAATCTAGTGGCTTAGGGAATCCAAGAGCCACCCTGCCAAGCCAGTCTGTTTCAGGAGACATATATTGAGCTCCTTCATTGTAATTCTCTGCTTCAAGACACAATAAAAGAAGGCCACCCCTGAGAGCTGAACCAGAGATGTAGCCCTCGAGGATAGGATGAACTCTTTATTAATTTCTTATGTTCTTGTATTTGCTTACTGTATTTCTCTATTGTTTTCCATTTGAAGTGTCTATGTATTTGCAATCTAATTGATCCGTTGCCTAAATAACATAGACACATGCCAGCACATGAGTCCGTAATACCTCCATTTAATAAATCTTTAACTGAGGTCACTCATAGGGTGATTATCAGATCATGCATGTATATAATTACAACTTTGTATATTTTATAAAATATAATAAAAATTAGAGCTATATTATGTAAATATCAAAGTTTTAATGCCGTATAATAATAATTTATTTCTTTATATTGACTTTTACTTTCTTGTAAAAAAAAAATATTTTTATTTTTTCTTTTAATTAGTATTTTAACATTTTTCTCCATTATAATTTAACTTTATAATTTTGTATATTAGGATAAAATTTTATTTTAATTTTGAAAATATAAAAATTAGAAATATAAAAGTTAATCATGCAAGAACAAATGACATTTATAACAACACTTACATATATTTGGCGCTTCAGCAATAAACATTTCTTTTTAAAGCTTATAATTTCTTGCACAATGAGATAAATTTGTTTTATACTCTTCTCATATTTACATTAGATAGCTAGTTCTTTTGTTTCTTGATTTATTTTTCTCTTTCATCATAGTTGTATGTGGTAGGATTATCCATTGTCAGTTGCAATATCTTTTATGTAGATGATATTATTGGGTTGCGTGAGTCTTGGCATTGATTCTGTTTTTCTCATGGAACTTTAAACGCTAGGAAAGTGCCCCCACTACTTCTCGCTAGTTGTCAGGAGGTCTGAGGTGTTAATTTCTAGAGCGGTACAATTTAGGAACATCAACATTGTGAGGAAACCATATTGTGGAGTGTTTAATTTTTCTCCATTTGATTTCAATCTCCTTTAATTCCATTATGGCTATTATTAACAATTTCTTGTCTAACTATTATATGCCAACTATTTCTTCCTTTACCTTGGTTAAAATTGTCTATTGTCATTGGATGTTTTCTTGACACGAGGATAAAAACTCATACCCTTCGCTTACACCTTTTCCATTAAATCTTATGCATTTAGTTAATCCTATACCTCACAAGTTTAAACAACATTTTCCCTTATTTCATGGTGACAAAAGCGTTACAGTGAATGAACACTTTTGTGCATTCTCTAGTGTGTGTACAATCCTTCAAAATTTTGTAACCCGTGAAGGTATGTATGGCATCATTCTCTTTTATCACATTCAATGTTTGATGCATTTAATGAAACAAAATGAGATAAATTTGCCTATTTTCTTAATAGTATTAGATAGATGGTGTTCAATATCCAAAGAAACTCTAGAAGTATTATAGGGTCCTCTACCATTTGGGGTTAATTAAAATCCTTGATGAGGAAAAATTGAAATCAAAGAATGATAATTGGATAAATTTCTTTATAAAAAATTAGTTCATTGAGTTATTAGAGCAAGAGGACATTGGTCCAAGAAGAAAAGGGAAAATATGTGGGTTTTCATCAAACCATAACCCTCAAGAAGATAATATAGGATAAGAAGAATATGTAGCTCAAGAGACATAGGGCATAAGGCTCATCGAGATAAAGGAAATTATAACACCATAAGGTCCATCAATAGACAGGAATGAAGATTCATTTGATGTAGATGAAACCCTAAATTCGTTATAATGTGACCAAGGAGAACCATTAAAAATGAAATATGAAAGGAAGCATAATGAAAAGGAAATTCGAGGTGAAAAGAAAATTGCATCAAAATTAAAAGGAAAGGTATAAAAATAAGTCAAAAGGAATTCAAACGAGAATAAGTGTAATGCTATTGTTATATCTGAACCTAACAAAAAAAATGTTAAAAGGAAGAGTTATTAGGGGACAATGATCCAAAAGACTAAAATAAATGCATGTGAATCACCAAAATCATGACAAAAGGGAATACCTTTGTTTCACCTAAGAATTTTAAGACTATAGAGTTTGATGAATCAAAAAAATCACAAAAAAAACTTGAAAGAAGAAGCTTAGAGGTCAATAAAAATCAATAACAACTCTATGACTATTTTGATACTTTGGAGAAAGAGACACACAAAGAAAATGTAAAGGAGCATTCTCCTATTTTTAACATAATTTCAATAGTGACATTCAAAATTATACTATTCATAGTATTTCACATAAGGATGATGGTCCCTTCTTTATGCAACTAGATAATATCAAAGCATTAAAAGAGGAAATATTTAAATTGAAATTCCTATAAAAGCATTTAAAAAAGGATAATTAAATGCTACAACAAGAAAACCATAAGGTGCTAATGAGAATGTATTATTGGCATCATAAAATCTCAAAACTCAAGAAGATCAATGAGGCACTTCAATTAAAAATAAATAGGTTAAAGGAAAACATGTTAATGAGGAAGCCAATGTGGTCTATTGCCATGAAGAAGAAAGAAGTCAATAGTAACTTGGATATTCTGATCCAAGCCTTTGAAACTATCCTCTAAGTCAGAATATTGTCAAAATTTTGAAATTTTTTCTAGCATGCATGCAAACGTGCAACACCCTAAGTGTAGAGGAATGTTGGACCCAAGAAATAGTATCGTTTTGACAACTCGTTACCTAGTTTTCCTCCTATGTTTCATAAAAAATATCAGAATCCACTCTTTTTTGCATCATCCTACAATTTTTCATGCATAGTAAACCAACTAAGCTACAAAAGATATGAAGTGGTAAAATTTTAATATCTTTCTACTTTTATATATTTTTCTTTACAAAATTAGGTTAATTTGAAAATATTACAGAAACTGACTTATTTTTCTTCTATGATGATATTATGTAGCTACATCCAAGGTTCAAATGGTTTATGAAGTAAATAGATTAGCTCAAGAAAATGATCAGGTGTCAAACAACTCTAACACTACGTTCCTATTGTAGCGGCTACAACCACCCTCCTAAATTTTTCCTTAACTTCGTTTTTTAGCCTACCTGCAAAGCATTCGTAGTAGCATGTCTTGCTTCATCAAGTACTCAAGCTTCAACAATTTTCTTGCAAAATGATAGCCTATCCATAAAATATTGTTGCATTCTCCTCACAAGATGTTCCTTTCCACTTGGTCCAGTTGCAGGCTGAGTAGCTCCCTCAAGAAATTGTACAATTCTAGAGGGAAACTATCCTTTCCTCCATAAATTGCGCAATCCTATCTGGCAGCCTACTGGGCTCCACGATTACACAATTCTTCCAGTCAGACTTCATCCAGAAAATTGTGCAATTCTTCCCAGCATGGCTGCTCAGCCCAGAATTTCTGTAATCCTGGGTAGTAGTCAAATGTTATGCCTAGAAATTATGCAAATATTCTAGGTAGCCAACCCAACTCCCTTCTAGAAATGCGCATTTTCTCCCAGCAGTTGAACAGACTGTTGTATCTGCAGCTGAGTTGACTGGTTCCCTCTGGGATCGAAAAAAAGTGATTTGCATGCATGGGATACTTCACCCAAGGCAATATGCAAAGGAATCCCTTTATTTGTGGATATAATTTTAGTAGCTAGAGGTTGCATGTGAGCATCATTTCAAAAACCTCACACCAAGTGTTACTCTTCCTAAATTTGCGACATGCGCGTCACGTCTTTGATTTTATCAAAAATCATGAACCAAACACTACATAGCTCATTCCTCACATCAACCTTGCCACTCTGACATCCGAGATCACATCTAGGAGTTGTCGGCACATTTAGCTCAGTTGTTTCGGGGTGAGCCCGCTTCCCATGTCTTGTGTTGCATTTCTAGCACTGTTTGTGTTTTGATTCATATGAATGTTGTCTTCTTGATTTTAGTGAGTGCTTGTTATCGTTTTGATACATACTAGCTTGTGCTAGCACTGTTTTAGTTTTTGTTAACATCTCACTACTGTCACATTCATGAAATTGTTTTTCACGACTATTTTCTCATCCGGTGAGTTGCCTCACCCACACACATGTTGTTCCATTTTTGGAATCTTTCTTTCATTGCTTGCATTCATGATCATCCACCTATTGTTACACTCAGCAATGCCATGCATTCACATTCACTTTCAGTTGCCCATCGATAGGTCTGGGCAACCTTGGCAAGGACTCTGCCTCACTAAGACGACATTGCAGAATCCTGAGAGGGAAGGCTATGTCTTCCTCTCAGGAAATGTGAATTTCTACCGAGTGACTTTCCTCTAGTCTTGCATTACTAAATTCTCAGGCATAGTGACTGCTGCCCTAGAAAATTGCGCAATGCAGTCACTTAGCCTGCAAGCATTGCCAGCTGAGATTGTGCATTGCATAATTCCATCAGTCAACAACTAGGTTAGACTGTGCATTGCAGAGCTCGAATAGTTAGTCAGCCTAGACTATGCCTTGCGCAGTCTTGGCAGTCAATCTCCCGACCTCCCAGCAGAAATTGTGTAACCTTCATGATCAATCACACAAGTATGTTGTAGGTCAATTCTCAATTTAATTTTGGTTTTCGACTAACAGATTTATTTCCATGAGTGTTGCCATGTCTCTAGGTATTGCAGGTGTTCATATTCCTCTGAGCAACACAGGTACAATGGTCTCTAGGAGAGCAGAGTCAATGAAACTGCTAAGAGCATGCTTGGGGATGCAGTCTATCAAGTGTCTATGAACTTTCCTACCCATGAAGACATGAATTTGTTTGTAGACAAGGAAATCAAGATATGATGGCAGCAACATCACGACAAATAGCACCATCAACAGCAACTTAAGGTAGCATACTGATGCTGCAAATGCAAGAGGAAGGTTTTTGACAGCATGGAGGCAGAATAAAGTTGCAAGCTCAAGCAGATCCACTTATGGTGAAAGGAAATTTTGAGACTTAGGCTATGAGGTGATGGTGCAACATGAATATCACATGAAGGTAGAGAACATAATAGAGAAGGAGTTGGATGTGCTCATGCAACAACTCAAGTAAGAACAACAACTGCATAGACAAGAGAATGAGTTGCAGTAGGAATAGGCAGAGGAGGGGGCACAACATGCACAAATGGATGAAACAACACCCGTACAAGTTATAGATTCATCCAATCAGTTGACATGGAGTAGACATGGTGAGTGGTGTTGTTGATCGCATGCAAGGGAATTCAACAACATGCATGTCATTACGCACACAAATGCAATCTAACCCATTTGGAACACTCACCGAGGCAAATACAAGAAAAAAGTCCAACTAGAGCTGAACATGTAGTTGATAGTTGATGCACACAACCACCAACACACACTAGAATATCAACACAAACACTATGCATCCGTGTTTTTCTGGTTTGGCCGCACCCAAGAAGACCATGTGCATGTTAGCAGATGATTTGGATGGAGGAGCCACAAAATTGGACCTAGATGCAATGGAGGTAAGTGTTTGTTTCAACAAGGTGTCATCATGGAACGCATGCACACCTTCACAGACAACCAAGCTTGGCATTAGCTCACCACCTTCACCATCACAAGCATGTCAAAGAGTTAGTCTCGCCACAACAGACCGAGTGTTAGTGATGTCTTGCATGGCTTGCTCAAGCCATTTTGTCTCACATGGGAACATGTGCATTGTAATGTTACATCTTGTCAAGTGGAAGTTCAAGTGTCGATAGTTGAATGTAACAGTCATAGAGTAAATGAATAGTCATGACGGTAGATGAACTGTCACAAAGGGGAATGTCAAGGGTCACCCCACCCTTTTCTCTAAATAGAACCTCATAACTCATTGTAAAGGCTTTTGGTTAGCCAAGCTTGCGATAATACTATCTTGGAGAGAGCTTGGATAGTATTGTAACGAGCCTTGGCTTCTCCACTGCACAGAGCTAGTATATCTCTTTGGAGGAGGAGGCAGTTGTGGACGTGACGTTCCACTGTCGAAACTAGTGGTTAGACATGGATGTATTGTATGACTGGAACTTATACTTCTTAATATAAACGCGCCAACATGTTTCATGCATATGTTGTATTGTATTCTATGCTATCTAGTTTACTCTAAATGATATATGTATTTGTTTTCTTACACATGCATGTGTGGACTATTCCATGTATGTATCCTTCCGAAACTTGCTATTGGTTTAACCATCACTTTGGGTTGCTAGCTAACTTGCCTTCCATGTTGTGATGCATCTCTTCTCATTTGTTCCCTTATTAACTTCGTGCTATCACAGGTTTCCAAGGGGCGCACTCATATCAACCCCCATGTGTTAGAACCTCTCATGCACCTTCCTTGTCTTGTTGCAGCTGTCACACTCTTGCTATGAACAGAGACATATTACTTTCCTCTATGTGAAATCATGGTCAACACATTACTGTATGACCCACTGTTGGGATTCCTACACCAAATGGTCTGAGGTCTAACTGTGACTTCTTACTGGGGAGATTCCCTTACATGTTGGTGGGTGCAACACCATCAACATTGTGGCACTGAAAGGAAGGCTAGATGACAAGTTGAGCCCTCATCATACGTTTAGAATCTTTGTACATCTATCATGGACTTTGTTATAGTTAACCCTATGAAATGTATATCCAATGGACATATCTTTCACATCGAGAGGGAGCTCTAGGATCACTTGTCCCAACTCATGTATGATGGTGAAGGTGAAGTGGCCTGGCATGAGCACATAGATGACTTCAATGTGCTCATGCATGGCATGGAACATTTTAATGAAATAGAGGTTTTTTCACTGCTTGCACACACACTTTGAGACCACCCATCGCAATGGTGTGGCACACACATAACTCCGTGCACTCATTCAGTTAGTTCAACAATCTAATCGAATATCTTTTCCACTATTTTTATCCTAAACTAATTGATAAAAAATTGTTAAAACAATGGAAGGCCCCACAGGAATCACCCATGGAGTTTTCAGAGCACCTTTTTCTATTCATGTTTGAAGCCCCGAAGAGTCAGATGAAATTTTAGTATCTCATGGACAGATTTAAATATTGCCTTGTCTAATCTATCAATCCAAAGAAGAATTTCAAGCTTAAACCCTGCTTAGCATACTTTGGTGATGGAGGTGGTTCATCACAGATGGAAATGGTCACTATCACAAGTGACTCTCTGTTGTCCCCTTATCAAACAGCTCCACCGTTAGAGAGTAATGTGGGAGAGCATCCACACACATCTGTTGAACCATCACATCCTCCTGACATCGCTCTTCCAATTTTTGCGCAGACTTGGTTGTGAGTCCCATGCCTCGTCACATCTATTTTGTGCCTCAACCTCCATCTTCAAACTAGGATAATCCTCTGGATGACACTGTCTTGATTTTTTCCATTTTGGAATCTACACCTGTTTTGAACAAGGATTGATCTATCGACAAATTTCGTGTTGCATAACCAACATGCACTGACATTCATGAAGAGCATGACTGGGAGCTTGAGCATCCATCAACAGCCAAGGACCATCCCTGTCTGTCCATATGACCTTCATGTTTTCCTGACCTCCTTGGTGATCCTGCCATCCTTGATTTTTCATGTGTATCTCCATCCATGGAAGCACCCATTGTTGATCATTTGCAGGACACACCAAATGTTAGTCCATAATCTAAAAATGGAGAGGATTGATCATTCTTTGAATTTCCACTTGATTTTTCATTTATATTTTTCGGAAACACAAAGGGTGAACATTATTTCTTCTCATCTACCCCTCTGCGCGATTCATCGAATCATGACAATACTGACCAACATCCTCCATTTTCTGATCTTGGTTGTTTTGATCTGTTCACCTCATCATCTGATGACAATTGTGATTCACTCGTTGTTAATTCATCTAAGCCACTAGTCCGCAATAATCCATCTATCAATGAAGATGAAACCCCCCAGATTGTTGAGCCACTTTAGCTTGAGCTGATGGTTATGTCAAGCCCTCACTATCCTAAGGTTGGTTTCACTTCTAATGAGGAAATTGTTCAAACATGAAAGGCTCCTTACCAATCATATGTATGCATTGAAGATCAATTTATCACTCAGATTTCTCTTCCGCCACTTGAACTACATGATCCCAATGCTCATGCATTGGAGGAATCTTACTCAGCAAGCACACTTGTGCAACATAAGTGGTCTACCATCCTCACGTATGCTTCCATATCACAGTAAAGAGTGTGTGTATGCTTAAACTCTGCACGTAGTGTCACACAACATCATGGTAAGTCCATAGAGTGCACGTCATGTACTTTAACTCATTTTCATTTTATGGACACTTTTAAATGAGGAGTGTGTTTGTCTTCACTCCTACATATGTCTTATTTGCTGGTTCGTACAACTTTCTTCTTCGTGAACCATGGGTTCACCAACATGGGTCTACCAATGCACCAGTGGCTGCATTGGAGTATCACTTCACATGAGACGACCCATGCCCTATTAGTTTAGGAGTAGAAATAGTCTTTTCTTTTGAGTTGTTTGCTTGCATGCATGTTTTCTTCTTTCTTTGTGTGTTTGTTTTCTTTCTTGTTTGGTTTCTTACTCACTTTTCTTCTGCACTTCTACTTTTTCTTTTCTTTGTTGTTTGTTTGCTTGTTTTTGTTTATAGGTTAGTTTCACAAAAAACCATGCATGACTCTTGAAACAAGTTGTGAAAATTACAAGACGTCTTGTGCAGCTATTACTACTTGGTTATCTGTCATCCTACCTCTGTATGAAGAACCTGTTACTTTTATTCCATGATATGTCATTGGAAAATATGTACTATTCTAAATGAACCTTAGTGAAAACACAATGCTTGTGCACTAACTAGTGTCACCTACTCTAGTCGGTTGTTTTTGTGGTTAACCCTTGTCAGCTCAATTAAGTAGAGTATGGTGAGGGGGAAAACCTTAACGAGCACGTCAGAGGTATAATAAGATACTTCTCTACACGAATAGCCTCTTATGATCTCAATAATTCAGGATCCCACTTCCGCCTCTGAAATGAATAAGTGTTATGCACAGTTACAAAGATGAAAAATGAGGAAAATGAAAAAGTGAAAAAAGTTTGAAAAATGAAAATGAATAAGGTGAAAGAAGAGAAAAGATTCCTGCACAAATAGGTGATGTAAGTAACTCTATCAAGGTACTGACCAGGCTTAGTGGTAGAAGAGCCATGCTTGTGTTCCTATGTGACTCTGTAGAGGTACTATCCAAGCCTATTGGCAGTGAATCAACACCAGAGATGAAGCTAAGATTCTAATCACTATACTTCTTGTGCACCAATATACCCCTCAACCCCAATCAAAACAACTGTGTTGACTTGGCTTGAAATGTGTGTTAATCAACCAAGAGCTTGGCAGATGCTGCATCTTACAATGAACCAAGTGTGGAAACCAAGATGAATTGAGAACTAAAAAATACTTCCGAAGGTGTTAGACTTGCTTTTCATGAACAAGGTCCATTCAGAGAGCTCAATTTCTACCAGTGTGTCACCAAGTTTTGTAGTGGCTACAACCACCCTCCCAAATTTTTCCTTAGCTTTGTTTTGGAGTCTCCCTACCAACCTTTCGCTGCAACATGTGTTGCTTTGTCAAGTAGAAAAGTTTTAGTGATTTTATTGCAGAATGACAGCTTGTGCATTAGACCTTGTTACATTCCCTTCACAAGATGTTCCTCCAGACTTGGTCCAGCTATAGGCTTAGCAACTCCCTCAAGAAATTGTGCAATTCTAGAAGGAAACTAGCCGTCCCTCTATAAATTGTGAAATTCTATCTTCCAGCCTGTTGGGCTCTAGAATTGCGCAATTCTGCGAGTCAGGCTTCATCGAAAAAATTGCAAAATTATTCCTAGCTTGGCTGCTCAGCCCAGTATTTGCACAATCCTGGGCAGCAATTAGTTGCTTTGCCTAGAAATTGTGCAAATATTTTGGGTAGCCAGCCCAACTCCCTTCCAAAAATGCACATTTTCTCCCAGCAGTTGAGCAGACTATTGCATGTGCAGCTCAATTGACCGATTCCCTCCGAGACTAAGAAAAAATAATTTTCATTCATGGGCTACCTCTCCTAAGGTGGCATGCAAAGGCATCCATTGATTCAAGGATATACTTTTAGAAACTAGAGGTTGCATGCAAGGATCATTTTAGAAACCTCCCACCAAGTGTCGCTCTTCCTAGATTTGTGGCATGCATGTCACATCTTTGATTTTATCAAAACTCATGAACTGGATGCTACAGATCTCATTCCTCACATCAACCTTGCAACTCCAACATCCCACATCACATCTAGGAGTCATCGACACATTCAACTTAGTTGTTTTTGGGTAAGGCTGCCTTCTATGTCTTGTGTTGCATTTCTTCCGCTCTTTGTGTTTCAATTCGTATGAATGTTGTCTGCTTGATTTCAGTGATCACTTGCTATTTTTTGGATACGTACTAGCTTGTGCTAGCACCATTTCAGTTTTCATTAAAATCTCACTGCTGTCGCATGCATGAAATTGTGCTTCATGAATGCTTGTTGATTCGAAAACTTGCATCACCCACACGGATGTTGTTCCATTTTCTGAATATTTCTTAAACTATTTGCATGCACGATCACCCACTTATGCGTACACTCAGTATCACCAGGCATTCACATTCACATTCGCTTTCAGTTGCCCATCGACGGGTCTGGGTAGCCTTGGCTCAGACTCTGCCTCATGAAGACAACATTGCACAATCCTGAGAGGGAAGGATTTGTCTTCCTCTTAGGAAACATGCATTTCTTCCCAGTGACTATCCTCTAGTCTTGCATTGCACAATTCTAAGGGACAATAGTTGCTTGCCCAGAAAATTGTGCAATGCAGTCATTGAGCCTACAACCATTGCCAGCTGAGATTGCACATTATGCAAGTGCAGTAGTCAGCAGCCAGAATGGAATTTGAATTGCATAGTTCCAATAGTCAATCAACCTCTTAATAGCCCTGACTGTGCCTTACGCAACCTTGGAAATCAGTCTCCTGACCTCCTGGTGGAAATTGTGCAACCCTCATGATCAGTCATACAGGTATTTTGTAGGTCAGTTGTCAAGTTCATTTTGGTTTTCAACTAATATATTCCTTGCCATGAGTGCTTCCATGTCCCCAGGTATCGTAGGTGCTCATCTGCCTCTCAGCAAAATATGTACAATGGTTTCCATGAGAGCAGAGTCAAAGACACCACTCAAAGCAGGCTTAGGGATGCAGTTGATCAAGTGTCTATGAAATTTCCTACCTATGAAGACATCAAGTTGTTCATAGACAAGGACATCAAGATATGATGGCAACAACATCACAACATGCAACACCATCAAGAAAAATTGAACATAGCATACTGGATTTTAATGAATGCAAGCAGAAGGTTTTTGGTAACACAGAGGCGCAACAAATTTGCATGCTCAAGAAGATCCACTGATGGTGAAAGGAAATTTTGAGACTCAGGCTATGATGTGACAACACGACATGAAGATCATGCAAAGGTAGAGAATGGAATAGACAAGGAGTTGCATGTGCTCAAGTAACAACTCAAGGAAGAACAAGAGCTGCATAGACAAAAGAATGATTTACAGCAGGAACATGTACGCCCATACAAGTTATATATTCATCCAAGCAGTTGGGATAGAGTAGACATGGTGAGTGGTGTTGTTGATTTCATGCAAGGGAATTCAACAACATGCATGTCATTATGCACACACATGGGATTTAACCGATTTGGCACACTCACTGAGGCAAAGACAAGAAGCAAGTCCAACTAGAGCTGAACATGTAGTTGACAGTTGATGCGCATGACCACAAGCACACACCAGAAGATTAACACATACACTATGCATCAGTGTGTTTCTAGTTTATCCACACCCAAGAAGACCATGCACATGTTAGCAGAGGAGTTGGATGGAGGAGCCACACAATTGGACCTAGGTGCAATGGAGGCAAGTGCTCATTTTAGCAAGATTTCATCATGGAGTGCATGCATACCTTCACTGAAAAGCAAGCTTTGCATTAGCTCACCACCTTCACCATCACAAGAATGTCAAAGAGTTAGTCTCACCACCACGGACCGAGTGTCAGTGATGTCTTACATTGCTTGCTCAAGCCATTTTGTCTCACATGGGCACATTTGCATTGTAATGTAATGTCTTGTCAGGTGGAAGTTCAAGTGTCAATAGTTGGATGTAACAATCATAGAGTAGATGAAGAGTCATGAGGGTAGATGAAATGTCGCAAAGGGGAATGTCAACAGTCATCCCACACTTTGCTATAAATAGAACCTCATAACTCATTGTAAAGGCTTTTGGTCAGCCAAGGTTCTGATAAGACTATCTTGGAGAGAGCTTCAACAATATTGTAACGAGCCTTGGATTCTCCACTATGTTGAGCTAGTATATCTCTTTGGCGGATCAGATGGTTGTGGCTGTAACGTTCCACTGTCGGAACTAGTTGTTAGGCATGGATGTATTGTATGATTGGAACTTACACTTCTTAATATAATAGACCCAACATGTTTCATGCATATGTTGTATTGTATTCTATGCTATTTGGTTTACTCTGAATGATATATGTATTTGTTTACTTACGCATGCATGTATGGACTATTATGTGTATGTATTTATGAATCTTTTTGAAATGTGCTATTAGTTTAACCATCACTTTGGATTACTAGCTAACTTGCTTTCCATGTTGTGATGCATCTTTTCCCATGTGTTACCTTCTCAACTCTGTGCTATCATAGGTTTCCAAGGGGTGAAATCATCTCAATCCCCTTGTGTTAGAACCTCTCATGCACCTTCCTTGGCTTGTTGTAGCTGTTAGACCCTTACTACCAACAGATACATCTTTCTTGCCTCTGTGCGAAATCATGGTCAAGCATTACTATACGACCCACTGCTCGGACTCCTACACTAAAATGGTTTGTCTAATTGAGACTTCTTACCGGGGAGATCCCCTTACATGTTGGCGTGTCTATCATGGTCAACAGTTCCATCTATTGGGAATGAGTAAAATCTCATCCAGTGACCACAATAGCTTCATCAAACACTTAGTCAACCATCACGTGGCATATGGAATAGAGGAAGAATGTACCGAGACAACTATTACATATAATATCAACTTTAAATGAGTGTGAATAATCATATACAAGCTAAAGATTAACAAATTAGTGATGATGTGTCTAATAAATCTTCATACCATTTTCTAATTCATTAGCGAATTGTACGAATTAGTTTTTTTAATAAAATAGAAAACTTAGTCATTGTATATGTGATCATATTTATAGCAATGGTTATTTCTTGGTTATTTATTTTAAAATAAATTATAAATAAGATTGGACAAGAGGTGGGAATCATCCTTTTTGTATCATCTTATTAATGCAGAATAATATTATTGTGTGTGCACTCCTTTTAATTTAATTATCACAATTGTTTTTCATTATCATGGTGGTTCAATGAGAATGCTACATCAATGACCGTAAGGTTTCTTGAGTTTCTTTTATCTCATGCACTAGAAAGAGGCCCCCTTGAGGTGTACAAGGCTATAGTATAATATTTTCACTTTTCCCTATTGTTACTCTAATTTTCTCATGCTCAGTCTATTTTTCTCATGCTCAGTTTTTTTCATAGTTAGCTTTCACATTTACTCATTATTTCATTTTCTTTTATAGGTCTATCAAGAACTTGAATTAATTATAAAATATATCAAAAATATCTATTAATCATTCTCTTTACTCCCACACATAGAATATCGCATCGTTTTTCACAACATTCATAGGAATATCATAGTTTTGATTCATGAATGAATTATGAACCTCAACACATGCCTTCTAAATATTTTCAATCAACTTTCCTAAAGCTTATTTTTCAATATTGCTTCATAGTTTCGATCACTTAAGATAGGTTTCCATTTCTTTCATAGATATTTGTATTACTTTCATAGCTAGTTGTCTTTCTTCTTTAGATTATTGTCATTTTCTTTAATTAAATAATCATATTTTATTTCATAGTTTAAAACTATATTTACCTCCCTTATATCAAAATTTGAATATCTTCCTAGAATAAATTTACTGTTCCATTAGGATATGTTATTATTGCCAATTTCATTATATTATATTTGTTGCTTTGATTAGTCTATGAAGTTTGATTGATAGCTCATTTCTTTCACTAGATTAATATAGTTAATTGTCCTTACTTTATGCCTTGTTAGAATCGTCATTTTCTTGCTTTTATTGGAAACAAGTGTGCGCACTCTGCCTATATTTCGTTGCATTCTTAGAATCTCGTATTTAATTATTTTTTTGGATTAAGGCTTCATTGTCATTTTATAGATTAATATTGCACTTAATTTGGATAATTTAATCATTCATTTCTTAACTGATTTGAATCTTTTCTTTTAGAATTTGAAAGCTGATATGCTAGCACATATATTTTATTATACTTCCTAAGTGTATGAACCTTGATTGAAATAATGAAAGTAGCTTAACAAAATTAAATTACCCATTACAAATCAACCCTACTTTTGGGGTTCAAATGCACTATATATAAGCTATATGTGTAGGAATATACGGCTCACTTGCTCAAGCTAATTGGGGCCTATATAGGAAATTCGTTCTAATGTTCATAACTCATGAATCAAGAGAAGTGAAGTCGAGTTGGAGACGTTTTCTATGGGATGTTTTTTGCAAGGGTTTTTGTCACTCTTTCAAAAGTTTTTTGGTCCTATTTAAAAGACACGTTGCAAACATATTCTATAATTTGAGCTTCAGCCATATTGAAGGCATGTTTTAACCCTATTGAGGGCTAAAGTTTAGTCCTATTGAGGGAAAATTTTAGGTCTCTTACGGGGGGCCAACTTATTGTGTTTGAAGAATGATTTTAGGTCTAGTTTAAAGGAAAAGTATTAGAGTTTTTAAGGACAAATTAAAGTTAAGGTTAAAGGTTTGTTGCTAGTAATCATGGTTTGTGGCCAAAGTTGTAGTCTTAATATAGACCAAGTTATAGTTTAATTTTTGAGGGTATTAAGGTCTGTTGGAAAATTGTTGCATGGATATTTAGGGGCCAACTCTCCTTGGATAAGGAAGTGTTAATAGAGCTATTAGTTGAATTAGTTAAGGTATTAAGGTGAAGATGGTGATGAGCCCTATTATGGATAAAGGCGCATTAAGAATAAGGCTATCATGGGAATTTTTCTGGTAGGCTTGTGGGCTATATAAGGTAAGTGTTTAGCGCAAAGGTTGATAGGTCATAGGGAATACATTCAAGGTTGCAACGACTTGTGTTTTTTGAAGTGCATTGAAAAGTCTTATGTAGCAGAAAAAAATATACATTGATTATTACAAGATGCCAGGTGGAGAGACCCTTTATTTGAACATATAATAAGCGTAAGTAGTGATATTCTAACAATGAATAACAAGAGTTTTGGAAGTTAAACATTGATATGAAAATACCTATTTTTATCAAATATAGAGAAACGACATGTAGGATATTAAAGCCAAAGAACCATATAAAGAAGCCTAGTTGAAGAGCTAAAAATTGAAGGTTTACAAGTCAAGTGGTTGTAATCAAGGTTGAAGGTGCATATTTGAGGGTTTTATGTTTTTTTTTGTGACCCAGAGGATCCCAACAGCCTGCCTGACATGTAACTGCTAGTAAATATCTAGGGGTCTACGACTTGTCCTCCTCTAAATAAATTGGGTCACGAACATGGGGATTAAACTTTGGATATCTCAGTTTACACATATTTCACATTACTTCAATCACCAATTGAGCTTACCCCTAGGACTTGATGGTTGTATGGTTAGATGACAATTCACTAGATACCTTTTTTAGGAACAAAAGTTATTAATGATAGATCCAAGGAACAACCTGAATGCCTCTTTTGGTGGATATGATTTATTGATTTGGTGGTCATTTGGAGGGGATTTGTTTGTCTTATAGGTTGGTTCTCAACTAGGGGAATGAAATATCCTATAGGTTGGTGCATACAAAAGTTGTAAGTTGGTGCATACTTTATACAAGGAAGTTTACATAATATCTCCAACGAAAATTTGTATAAGTTTTTTTTATGTAAAGAATCATGTTTCATCATTTATATGAATCAAATTTTTTAAAAGATAAAAATGGTTGAAAATAATGAAATAATTGCATACCCCCTCGCTCATTATTTCTAACAAATAAAATGTGTTACATAAAACTAGAGGAAGCAGTGTGATACTCTAGTATCAATATTATAGAATAAGAGATGGAAGTAAGGGTATGTCACCATGATTAAGAAAGGACAAAATCCATTCAAAATATAGAATTGGGAAAGCTTCAGGATAATTATGATTTATTCATATACAAATTAAGTGTACATTTGACATATGTGGAAAAAAACAAAAACCACATGTATCGTAGTACTTCGCATTTACACTTGGTTAAATTCCATTTGTGCATAGTTTCTATTGAGATTTATCATTTTCTAGTATTTATCCAATAAGAAAGGATCAAGATATTCCTTTGATGTATTTTACTTGTAGGTGCAATGATCACTTCAAAATCAATATTTTTCATTAGTTTAAATCTTTTTATGAGGGATTGATACCAAACGGAGGTTTTTCCTACACATTCCTACTTTGGTTCTATATGTTTTTTCTTTTTTTCCTGATCTCAAGTGATCTCTCTCTATTGCACAATTTTTTTATCAATGAGAGTGAGAAAAACATTCCATTAAATATCCTAATTTGTATGGTGTATGTGAATTCTTTGGGAAGCATTTGGACTTGGTTATATGTTGCTACACTAAAAATACTCATGGAAATTGAGACCATCATAATTTGAGTTGTTAACAAGATATTGTATGTCTAAATATGTAGAAGCTAGAGAAATTAGGATCATGGATTAAAATGCTACATACTAATACTTAAATCAAAAAAATGGGGCATAAAAATAAAAGTGCAGTAATAAAATACAAAATTGGGTCTTTCATAGGACCAATATTCTCAAAAATACTAATCAAACTTGTACTGATTTTCTAGTTTACAATGCATGCAATTTCCAACTCTTATGTAGTTAAAGGAATAGTAATATATTATATTAGTGATAGAAATATAAATGGTATAGACCCAAGAGTTAGATTAATGGGTCAAGTCCCGATTGTAAAATAACCTTTTTCTATTGAGAAGTCATCGGCTCCATTCCCTTGACACTCTCGGGGTCAAGGTCTATGACTGAGGTAGAAGGAACTGACCCATTTGAATGGGTATTCCTGGTACAATTATTTAGTGGACGTAATGGTCACCATGACCCACATAGAAAAAAATAAATCTAAGTGGGATAGGTATTAGTGCATCTCTAATGAACATGTAATAATATTTATAAGGTAGTATACAAAATGTAAGAATACAAAAATAATCCATACATTGTATATCTTAAAAGAAAGATAAATAATACCATTGCATAAATCTCCATAATACTTATGTGTGGTACAAAAAATAAAAAGGCTATTGTAGCTACAAAATTAGTGAACGAAAATGCCACTAAGGTACCTGAAGGTAACAATGGTTTACCATCATATTTTAGAAAATACATGGAATATTTACATACATAAAAAATAATGCAATAAACTATCTGTGAAAGTAGTTATGATTATATGTGTGTGTGTGTGTGAATACACACACACACACACACACAAAAGTAGCCTCATCATGGATCTATTTTATGTAATAGCTTACATCAACCTATAACAAGTCTATCCATAACTCGCACATTAATTATGATAGTATGAACTCGCATGAGAATGCCTAATGTGGCCATGTGGGTTCTCCTAGTTAGAAACTATTACAAGGCCCAAATGCCTTACCCGTTCACCAAAATTCCATGGAGACAATTAGTAGAAGGATAAGACAAGGAATGCAATATGTTATAGCAAACTATGGGTCTAGGTGGAAATAAAGGTTTTGATATGGTTATTGTTTTCTAAAATATAAGGATGTTTGGAATGGAGATTAAGCCTTTTCCTAGGAGGCTAAGTCCCTATTAATGGGTCATGCATTACATTTTATATATTTTTTTTGGTTCTATAATTCACCTGCTAAAACTCACTAATGTTAAAGTAGCTGACATGGTGACCTAAAATTAATTGGGTCATAGTTTTATAAGGAAATATAATGGAAGCTTCATATTATTCTAGCTAGGTTTTTCATATGACATGATACACATGTCCATATGTTATTTATAATAGATTGGTAGGTGCACCAATCCACAATAATGTCTTTTGTTCTTACTTGATGCCATGTTCTAGATCTAGAGTTAATAAATAAGGCCTTCAAATCTTGTTTTAAAAATTCAGGTTCTTTCACCTTGTTTGTATCTAAACTAGTTATATAGTGATAAAACATATTCAACTTGTAATTATAATTGTAAGATATTTTTTCTTTTGACATTAGAAAAGGAAAAAGGATTAGCCTCCAATGGTGTAGCGAGTGAAAGGTGTGAGAACCCTATGATTTTTCTTAAATATTGTGTTATGGTTATTAATGATAAAAGTCTTACATTAATTTTCATGTAATAGTTATGGGTTAGGGTACATTCTATCTTCATTTATTTATGGTGTGCTCAAGTTTTATTGAGGTGTAGAATCAATGTGATCTATATATGTTTCATTTAAATATGAGTATATGCAGTGTGTGTATTTATAATTGAAAAAAATACGAATACAAAAATAAAAAAGTGTTATTCAACATACTATTGTTGTTGCGACAAGCACCCTCCAAAATTTTTCCTCCACTTGAATTTTTGAGCCCCTTTGTGATCTTATGATCTCTCATTCCAAGTTATCCATAATTGCTTCATATAATATCCCTGCCGTAAGATACCATAAAAAATATCATAAAATGAGTGTTGTTGAATAATTTAATATTATTAATTCTCATATTAATATTACAAACAAAATATTCTTCTAATTATTAATTACAATAATATTACAAGAATTAATTCTTAGTTCTTCTATTGAGAATAATTTATATTCTTCTATGTAAATAAATTTTATTTTCTAAGTTCATATATTTTACCAGTTTTAAAGCTAATGAGTCATAGTTTTAGAAAATAAATTGATAGGTAATATTTTTTACATAAAGTAAAAGAAAATCTACTTTGAAAAAACATGAGAGATTTGTGGATGATTTATTGAGTGATTTTAGAATCTAGAAAAATATGATTTATGGAGTGATTTATAGATTATTTATGGAGCGATTTTATGATTTAGGATAAATATGATCTATGTAGTGATTTACGGGTGATTTATGGAATACTTTCAGGATTTAGAAAATCTATTGAATTTCTTAATTATACTTATTGTAAGTCTATGAACAATGAGAACTAATGGATAAATACATGTAGAAGGAGGCCAAGATAGAGGATTGAGTGTTTTTAAATAATTATGTGTATAAAATTTGTTGAATGAAAGTTGATATAGTGGGGAACTCAGTTCAGGATTGCGTCATCTCTTACCTAGACATTGTTGGCTATAGTTGTGTGGAAACAAGCACTAATTTGACTTAGGATACCACAGTAGGAGTATCATTGGGATGAGGAATTTCAGGCATTAAAAAGATAGGTTATATGTGCATTAATTTCCTAAAAGAATTTTCATATGCATGAGATCAATCTCTATTATTTTAGATTTCTCTTACAAAATAGATTGCTTATGCATGAGATTAATATATATTATGCTAGTTTTATTTTAGGCAATAAGTAAATGTTTCCATGTAGGAAAATAGATATTGTGCAAAGAAGTATATGGTTGCATGTAAGAAAATTAAATACAATGAAAAGAAGAATATGTTTTCATGCAAAATACTTTCCACTCATCTAGAAGTTTGACTTCTAGAAAATATTGCATTAATTATTTAAGCACAAAGATAATTTAATGAGACTAATCTTGTAATATTTGCATGAGTTATTAAAAAAGAAGGCCCAAATAATCTTTTGTATCTCCCAAATTGTGATATTTGTGTAAAAAATGAAATACGTTTTTGTAAATGAGCAAGTTTTTGACAAAAGCCTCTTTCATATTTGGAAAGTTCATTTGTAAATTCTCGAAAACCATACCCAAAGTTGATGACCAAAACAGGAAATTATTTAATATTTAAATATAGAAAAATGAGATGCAAAGATTCATTCGAATTTTCCAAACCGTGAAGCCTATGTAAGAACATAGAGGTATTTTTTTAAGTGAACTCGTTTGCAACAATTTTTTTTTTCAAAATTTTGTTTCCAAATGTTCGGAAACTGTTCCAAAAGTTGATGAATAAAACAAAAAAACCATAGTAAAACAAAGTGTTGTCATATCATTTGTCAACACCATAAGAATAATTGATTATGTACATACAGAGATAGCTAATATGTTAGTGTTATTGTAAAATAATGTGTTGTTTTGTGCTCAGTTAATTATATTGATCTTGCATGAAAGGAATAAGTCATTGTGATAGATTTCATGGATAATATATATATATATATATATATATATATATATATATATATATATATATACACACACACACACACCACACACACACACACACACACACACACACACACACACACACACATATATTTGCAGAGGAGAATATAATTATTGTGTTAGGCTTTTAAAAAATAAATATGTAAATGCATGCAATAAATATGCTATATGTACAAAAATAATTATCATGTTAGATTTACTTGGAATAGAGCATGTATTTTCTTTTATAATAGTTATTGTGAATAACTCTCATTTGGAAAATATGTTGCTGGAAAGAACATGCATTTGCATGCATAGGAACATTGTTCATTGTGTTAGCTTCCTTTTATATATTTGCATGCACCAAAATTAATAGCTATGGGGGTTACTTATATTGATAATGTTTATGTAATTACATGCACAAATATCATAACTATTGAGCTAGAAAAATATGTATTGCATGCAAAATAATAATATCTATTTTCTTAACTTTCCTTTCGAAAGATTATGAACTTTCATGCAATATTATGTTAGTTATCCTCTTGAAATATTAGGCATGTACATATAATATTATGTTAGCATTATTTTGGAAATATTGTGCATTTGCATTTAAGAGGATGTTAGCCACATTTTGAGAAAAGATTGTGTATATTCATGAATAACAACTATTGTGAAATTTTCATGTATTCAGATGAAAAATCATAGCTAATGTTCTAGTTTCCTTTAAAAGAATAAGGGTAGTTGTAGTGCTTTGGAAAATAATGTGGACTAATGGGTGAGGGGAAATAAAAATAAATGTTGTGTTTGATAGTTATATGCTTTTTATGAACGTGTGTGGAGTGATGTTAAAGAAGACATGGTATGATATTATTCTTATTTTTTATGTATGCACCTAATTAGATTTTGAAGCATAAGTGATAAAGAATTATTACTGGTTTCATTACTATTTGATCTAATCATGATATCAAAGTTTGTAGACAGTAGGAGTTGCAGAAAAGACTGTGACATATGCGAAAGCTAGATTGTACCTAACATTGTGGCAAGAAATAAACTAGTGGTCTATACCAATTGAAGTAATGTCAGTTGTAGTATAATCCATTAAAGGGAAGAACTAGGTTACAAGGACTTAATGTTCTAGGCTTTGTAGGTAAATGATATGATAATGATTGTAATAATTTATAGCTAGTTATGTTGCATCTTAGATGAAATTTCCTTGTAAGGATTTATAACAATGGCTAAACGATGCACTCCATTAAAAACCATTGAGTGAGGGGTGAACATCTTCATGAGAATTTAATAATAAAATTAAATGTTTTCTACTTTTCACCCTATGGGGTTTCTATGGTATATTTGTGTCTAATGATGTCATTTCTTGTTGTCCTGTTTTTATGATATTGATTCCTTACATGATGTGACAATTATATTATAAATAATGTGATTAACTAATTGAGCTAAAATAGTCATGGAACTAATGCAAGGTTACATCAGGAAGTTTAAGTTAATATGCTAGAGCTATGGTAGTTAATGGTTGTGTAACCCACTATTATTTTAATAAATATTACTCTATGTAATGATGCTAGTTTATTTAATGGTCATTGAAGGAATATGGAAACTAATTTAGAAAGTCACACATTGGTAAATGTTGTAAAAATTTCCTAACTCCATAAATTTTCCTGTGAGGTTATCGAGGGATATTACATTTCATGATTGGTTAGTTTTTTAAGCCTGATGTCGATATTTTAATTGTTTAAGCCACTTTCTTACACCTGTTTAGATCTTGATGAATTCACAAGTGCACATCTTTCTTATAAGCTCAATAGTCAATGTTTACCCCTATATAAAAGCATTGCCTAGTCATTGAGGACATACTTGCATAGCCTTTAGAAATAGAGCATGTACAATCACTGGTAACAATGATTTCACAATCCTTAGTAATAGGAATTGTGCAAGTCATAGACCTTGTGCAACCCCTACTCACAGTTATTGCACAGTTGATAGCGATACTTCACTATGGAATCTATGTCGATGGTTAGTGCGTAACATTATTTGATAGTATCTTTGACCCTTAGTGATAATTGTATCACTATTCTAGTGATTTTTCTCAAATGTAACTTTTGCACACTCTTACTTTTATATGTGTCGCATTCACTTTAGTGACTATATATTTTGCCTGCTTTCACTTTTAAATTTTCACTTCTCAATTCCCTTTGCTTTAGGATGTGTCTCTTTCCCTTTCTTTAGTTTTTTCAAGTACCATTTTCACTTTTTCTTACTGTCACAATTGTCCCTTTTAATTGCTTTCACTCCTGCATGCGTTGCATCTTATCTCACCACTAGAGATAGCTCAAATGCACTCTTATAAATTATTTGATCATGTATATAACAATAATATATGCTAAACACATTCCCATAACTTAGCACACTTTCTGCTTACATTTGACACTTCCATTGTAACTTGTATTCTAAGTATTGCAAATCTATGTTTTAATTGTCGCACTTAGAAACAAGTGTTTCTTTGCTATTGTTTCAAAGTATGCATTCTAATCATGAGTATTATATGTTCTATGGCTTGTGGTTGATCACACTCATGTGTGAGATCTTTCCTTTTGAGCCTGTTTGTATATTGTGTTCTCACTTGTTCCATTAGTCCAACACTTAGCAAATTTTGGAGTCCATCCTTCTTCTCACATCTTATGTAATTCATGAAAATAATTAATCCTCTAGTTAAGTGATGATTACCCTACACAATCCTAATTATCGGTAATGAAAATCTTTACCTCTTGGACATGTACACTTTGCTCATCTTAAGGAGAATCTCCTCCATCTACGCATTGAGCAACGTCGGATTCTAAGCCATCAATATGGTTGTTTAGCCTTTCCAACTACATAATTCATGGTTCCTCTTGCCCTGCATTATGCATTTCATAGTTGTAGTGGACATTTTTTCCATCCCTATGTCAGTGCCATGCCAAAATGCATAGTTGACTTCAACTAAATCACATTTTGGAGTTGTAGTGTCCTAACCTAACTCCCTATCTCCCTCACCTATTCAACTGCATAGTCTCTTCATCTAGTATATATCCTACTATGCATTTATATTTATAATGGGCAGTAGTCACCTATATTTCGCTGTAACTCTCAAGTGCACAATCCTTGAATTATTCCCCTGAATCACTATGTAGTAGGAGTTACAGTAACTAGTCATGTCCTCCTTACTGATTGAAACACCTCATTGAGAAATACCTTATTATGTCTTGCCTCCTACTACACATTATGTAGTTCTTATTGATAGTGAGGTCATCCATTATTCCATGTGATGCTCAAGTACATAATCTATGCCTCCTCTCCCTTGCGCATAATATGCTACATATTCTTAGTCAGTGAGCTCATCACCTTGTATCCTATACTTCTCCATTGTGCAGAACTTTGATAAGACTTCCATAAATATGAATTACACAACTCCAGAGGATAGTGTGTTCTTCACTAGGTCCCTATAACCCTCAACTATGCAATTCTTAGCTTTTTTCTCTCAAAAATTGCATGTTACCTCTTCACAGTTGACATATTCCATGAGCAATCAAAAGTAGAATAGGTAGTTTTTGGATTGATGTTGGCTTTTCATGAGTAGACTTCATCCATGATTGTTATAATTTCAAAAATAAATGGTGATCCTTAAGGGATATCATCAAGGAGAGGCCACAATAGAAAACTTGCAAAGAAGGAGAAAAAGAAAGAACCATCAGGAAGCCTATGAAGGAATCTTGGACCAAGACAAAGACATGTAAAATCATGCTGATTTGAAAGGTTATCACACTCATCTAAACCCTTAGGTGGATGAAGATAGAGTATAAGTAAAGATCCATCATGAAGAAGATACAAATATGGTAGCTAGGAGAAAGGCTTGGCTTGGACACATCACAATGATGTTCCATGTCATCAATGCCAAGTCATGGCTTGTCCAAGTGTCATCACAAAGTCATATGTGTGAATGTATCTTTCAACATAATTTTTGGAATGTAATTATTGTATTTAAAAAAAAAAAAATTGTAAAATGTGTGGAAGACGAAGGGTCTCACATGGAATGTGAAAAGTCACTAGAAAGTTGTAAAGTCATGTAGAAACTCAAAGGTCACATAGGAATTTGAAAATTCATAGTACGAGATCAAGACTAATGAGGGAGGGCAATAGTCCTATGGGAGGTGAAGAGTCAACTCATTTGTTATAAATACATCCTCATAGGTTCAGAGAGGGTACATTTGACTTTTCACCTTGGATTCTCTAGTTTGGCATAGTAGAGATCTTTCTTTGTAGGAGAAAGTAGTGACTTAATTTACCACTATTGGGGCTAGTGTGGAAACATTTTAATTGTGTATATTGGGGCTTTCACTTAATATATGAAGCTACCATATCCATCGCACTTTCACACATATGTTGTGAATGATTGAAACACTATTCTTTCATTGTTTGTGGTATATTTTTATGTTAAGACATATACTATTGATTTTGTTTTATTGGCTTTTGTATGCATCTCATTGAATGTGCATTGTTATTTATTTTAATCATAATTTTTATCTTTCTAACTACTTTAGAGGTCAATCAATGATTCTTTCGATGTTCTTGTGTGTTTCTTTTAGTATAGTACTATTACTTCTCTTCTAGAGGCTTACTCTCTCTTTCGTTACTGTGTAAGTACCTTATATACATTGAAATTGCATGCCTACGAGTGTCAACATACTTTCTTGTTCAGAATATCATTTACATAATCTCTTAATTTGATAATTTCAACCAAGGAAAATTCCTAAGGATAATGGAAAATGACATTGTTTCCCTGTTGGGGCTCCTACTCCAAATGATTTAAGTTCTAATTAGGACTTTTTATCTAGGAAGCCCCATTTGTTGGTGGACATCCAACACCGTCAACACATACCTATAACCAATCAAGAAAGAAGTCCGCATTAATGTCATATTGGTACTCAAAATCTCTTCCAATGCCTCCTCATGTCACTTTTTCACCTCCAAAAATACATTGCACTCTTGCGTAAATTTAGTGATGCTAGGTTAAACTTTAGTGGTGATGGTTCATGTTTTTTTTAGGTGTAGAATGGAGTGATTTATATGCTTCATATACAAAGGAGTAAGTTTGTGTGTGTGTGTGTGTGTGTGTGTGTGTGTGTGTGTGTGTGTGTTTATAATTAAAAAAAAAGTATGAAATACAATGATAAGAAAGTCAACCTTATACCTAGAAAAAATAAAGAAAGAAGTCCATATTGATGCCTTATTGTTATTCAAATGATTTTCCAATTCCTCCTTAAATCAGTTTTTCACCTCCAAAACTATTTTGTAAAATTGTGCAACATTAAAATTTGTAGAACTATTCTTTTGCTAATATAAATAGAAACACATACTTGTGCATGCACATTTTTAACACATGGCAATTTCTAAAATTTGAATTAGCAAGCGATGTGGTAGCCTACATGGTGGTTTGAGGAGTGCCAAGGATATAGGAACAAGAATCCATGCACATTTTTAAGAATTCACATTTGTTTTAGGAATTTTCATGTCTACTGACATGAGCATGTTCTTGGCTATGTCATTTCCATTAAAATTTCCATCAACTTCTTGCTAATGCTTACTACTGAGTACCAACTACCTAGTGAATCATTCTGTAAAGATGACCATTTGACATTAAATAATCACACATTATCTCACTAATTTTCTTTATTGAAAGATGATGGACTGATAAATTACGTAGCTAACTCCCAAGTACTTATAAGTAGGGATGTTATATTAAGGTTTGAAGACATCCAACCACGGGGATTGACCAATAGAACTTATGCATAAAACTCAACGCACTCAACCATTTAAGCTCAAGGAACATGCTTATGTGTATTGAATGCTTTAGCTTCATGTAGAAGGTCACAAAGTTGATCTTGGATGTGTGAGGGCCCTAATCTAATAAAACTATATATATATAACCTTGGGAAATGCCCTCATTCATATAATGATTGTGGATGGATCAACCACCATAAATGATAGATATAATGGTTACCTACTGTGACACAATTGGAGTAGAATCTTAGACAAAATAGATGTAGGTACCTCTATATGAACTCTACCTTGAAACAATTAGTTCTAGCTAATTGAAAGCCTCATCATATCACCCTCACACTACCTTCTTCTAAGGATTTTAATGGTAATGGAAACTATTTGCCATCATAGTAGCAATGGTAACCAAATGTTACTTAATTGAGGTAAAACCTAAACGAAACTATATATTTTTATAAATGTTTATAAATCATATGCAAACCCAATATATGCCTTGCCATATCCATGATGAAATATCTAGTAAACTTATCAATAAAAAATAGAATAGTGTGCCTCAGCTAGCATTCGAACTAGATGTTATCCAACATGCAACTAGCCAAATTCCAATAACATGAGCAACAAACAATTTAGCTAAACCCTTCAGTACAATGTTGTGGGTGCACACACATAAGGAAAAAATCGCAAGGAAATCTAAGGGATCCTTACCCACATAAACAAATGATATACCTAGTAAACCCCAATGCCACATACTACTCCACCTCACCTACGAGATTCAAACAAGACATCTATTATCATAGGACAATCCGAATGATCAACTACACTCGTACAAAGTGATTGAGCTAATATGTATTCACCAAAGAAATCCTTGTGTTATTCCACCTATCTTCTAACAAATATTTAGATTGAGATTTTATCAACTACCAACAACACTAATGCTTAATATACCCACATGGTTTAAATCATTTTGAAATTGTGACCTATGAATTCTCATCTATAACATGGCTTACTTGAATAACTAAATTGATTGTGTTAACTCAATCTTGTATATGTGGAAATTAAAATTTACAAATTACATCAAACTAGAAAAATTTATGAGTAAAAGTTTTTTTTATAACCTAAAAAACAATGCTAAAATTCGACTAAAAATATTTATATTAAATATAGAATTTGATTATGAACTCCCTATAAGCATAGATATTTCTTCAACAACTTTTTTGAAATATAATCGATGATAAGTGGAATGCACATTTTTATTTACTTGTTATAATATTTTGTTAATACTATACTTATTCGCAATCACCTGATATTTTGTTAATACTATACTTATTTACAAACACATAATTAATAGTTTAAATTTGGAGTACATGGTAAATTTCACCCATAAAAAAACACTCCTCTCTTTTTCTATTTATATTGCCTTGGAGCAAAGCTATGCATATATTATTGTATATTCTTGTCATATTTGATGGTGAGTTTGATTCTGAGCAAGTTATTATTGGTAATTCAAGTGTACGTGGCTGGTACTAGATAAAATATGCAATTATGTGATTGTGAGTATGTTGTTATCGGTAATTTAAGTGTACGTGGCTGGTCCTAGATAAAATATGCAATTATGTGATGAATTTGAAGTGAGTGGTCATTCATAAATATGTAGTTGAAAGTCCGTTGTCATAATGAATATCTAGGTAGAAGTCAAGTGTCATTGATTTGAAGTTAATGGTTTTCTATAAATCAATGGTCCCTCCCTTTGGTGTTTGCATTTTCTACAAGTTTGGGAAGATTCTACTCTAAAACCAGATGAGTGATTTCCACCTACAAGTATGATTATCTTAAAAAATATTCTATACAAGTATGATTGTCTTAAAAAATATTCAATTCACTAATGATGTAGGTTCCCATTTATCCCGTGTTCTCTATACATTAATGATGTAGGTTCCCTTTCGTTCCATAGTGTCAAACTGCAGAAATATGTGAACTTTATCTTTCTCAAAGGGTTCCATGGTTTCCAATGTGTACAATATATTGTGGCGTCCCTTTATTGCATTGGCTGATTTGGGGTTGTGAGGTTAATCCAGTATTTGGCGTTCAAACGTAATTTCCATTATTATTCTTTTGCCATGCATTCCAAATAATATTGCAAAAAATTCATAACTGATTATATTAATACTTCTCATTAAAATGTATGTCTGAGCGAAAATTCTTCCATTTAATATATTTTAATAATTAATTTTAATCATGGTTTTTCAAACCAATTAATGAGTCAAAAAACTCCTCTCATTACACTTTAATTCTTACTCAAATGGATCTAAATATTCTATCAATTATAATGTTTAATTAAAACATCATAATATTTTTACCTTTGAATGCCAAAAATTCAAAACTAATATTATTAAAATTAATTTTAATAATGGTTTTTTAAACCAATTAACGAGTCCAAAAACTCGTCTCATTAGACTTTAATTCTTACTCAAATGGATCAAAATATTCCATCAATGTTAATGTTTAATTAAAACATCATAAAAAATTTACCATTGAATGCTAACAATTCAAAACTAACACTTTAAGGCTTCAGATTCCCCGTCTTCTGGCCTTTTCCACCCAGAGTTACATGTAGCTGCTACTGCAGACATTTCCAACTTTGACTTTTGCGCTCATGTGTCCACTAAATTCCGGGTTCAGTGCTATTGGCTCTTCTCTCCGCCAGCTATGTCATGAAACCCTAATCCTCCTATATAAAGAATGCTCATTCTAATTTTCACAGGAGTTCGAGCAGCATGAATAGAAACATGGAGCAGCATGACACCAAGGGCGACTGCTAAGATGGTGCTGCAATGAACTAGTGCTGTAGGTGCCCTTAGTGTCATGCAGCTCCTTGTTTATACCCATGTAGAGGAATCACACCATATTCTGTTGTATTTCTATTTTGTTTTGCATTGTTTTTGCCTTTCCGAATTACAGAAAAGCAATTATCGAGTCCCATGATGAGGTAACCTGAGTGATTTTTAATTTTTTTTGCTTGGTTTTGAAATTGATCAGGAAGGAGAAGGAAGGCAAAAGAACTTGTGTTGATTCACAGTTCCACTTACTCCTCGAAACAATCGGAGATTCCTTAGCTCTCGGAACCGGAAGGTGTGATGCAGAGTTCTCTTTCTTTTCAACCTGATACATCTATTATTAAAAATGCGTTAACACAATTATGATGCAGATTACTGTGGGGTGCTCAGATCCTTCGAATTATAAATTGAATTACACTAGACATTTATTTATATGATTAGTGCAGACTTTACCCATGTGGTGGAAAATGGTGTAGTTGTACTAAATACGAAAGCAGATTCAGAGCTACCGACTTCTACTTCACTGGTTCTTCAACATGTCAAAGTCTTTTCTCTTCAACGACAGCCCTGAGGAAGTAGCTGAGCCTTCAATCTGTATCTATGCGATTCCAACTAAGCGCAATTTAATCTATGCGAGTGCTAAATGTGTTGCTCATGAATTAGATTTTGTTAGGGTTTGCTGTGCATACAATACATGTTATTTAATAACATGGGCCAATATTAAAGTAGATGTTAAAATGAATGTTTAATAATATTAATGCTAAAGAATAGGGTTAGGTCTAAATATTGTGCTCGTACATTAGATCTTGGTGGGTTTGTTATGGCATGCAATATTATGGACCAATATTAAATTTGGATTTGAATGAACTTTGATGATATTAGATTATATCTTAGTCGGGATTATGATGACAGGTTTCCTCTAATCTTATATTAAGAGATTCACGTTTTCTTAAATAAATTTAAATGAATAAGAGATATATTTCAGTGTTATCAATACGGGTTCTCCGTTATAGCGATTTAGTTGTTTTTAATTTTTCTTATGTATTAAAAATGTTATAATTAAATTAAAATTATCAAAATTTATTGATAAATTTAATTTATTTTTAATTTAGAATATAAAATTATTTATTTCAGGTTTAATTTAGATTCTGTAATATTTCTATTAATATTAAATAGATACGTTTCACAAATTATTTAAAATAAGTATAATTATTATTATTATTATTATTTAGCAGAACATGGGAAGCATTAGATTAAAGGGTCGAGTTGGTGCGCTAATCCTTGCTGCCACGGTTTGAAGAGATTTGAATGAACACATCCCGGTAGTAGTACTTGCGTGCCCTAGATGGGATAATCGAAGCCCCGCGGTGCTCAATATCTGGTGCTGGTCGATTGTGCAAAATTTAGAACCTTAGTTATGTATCTAACTCGTGCGGGATACGAAGGATAATTAACGCAAGAAAGAGCACGCAAAATGTAGCTAGCGGTGCAGAGGAGAGTGTGAATACAACTGCAAATACTGAGCTGAAACCTAGAACTCATGTGCGTGGGAACCCTAAGGAATATTTAATGTTTTGAATCGTAGGCGCGATCTGAATATAGAGGGACTTGCAGTCTGCGCACAGATTTATTTGAGAGGCTTAAAAAATAATCTTGAAATTCTTTTCAACTCCATTACAACGCGGCTATACTGTACGGAAAATATCCATTTTCCGCTAAAAGCGTAGACGCGATGTTAGGTTTAGGGCTTTTTGCTTTCGCCCAATAGATAGTTTAGGGATTTTTCTTTTCCCCGATGTTAGGTTTAGGGTTTTTGCTTAGCCCAATATTAGGTTTAGGGTTTTTTCTTTTGCCAAACTTCACATTCGTCCGGCCTTTCGTACCACTATGCACGTAGCTTTACTTTGCTTCACTCGCGCCTCTGGATGTTTACCATCAGCGACACGTAAGGAGGATTATCAGGAGCGATGAAGCTACGGTTACAGCAGGGACTAGGGTTTCTATCTTAGGGATTCTGTGCCAGGATCTTGCAATTGTGATCAAATATCACAGGCGAATGTAGGATAATCTATTGGAGGCCTAGCAAATCTGGTCCGATGCAACGCATAATCGGTGTTCTTATTAACAACTCTTGAAGGAGACCAAGCCCGAGGAGGAAGATGCCGTTGAAATTTTGAGTGAGCTAGTAAGGAGTCAGATACGATGTACCACAGGTCTGGCCCTTCCAAGTGAATAGCTGGCTATGATTGCATCGCCTTGGCATTGCATTCAAGCTCGACACGGAGAAGGCTCAGGCACGTACATTCTTGAAGATCACTTGGGTCAAGTAAATCATCGTCACATTTTTTACCGTTAACGGAAGCAACTCTGACACAAAACATCTACCCCACGCATTTAATTTAGCATAGACCACTTTGGAATTGATGTATAGTTCATGCAGGAAGACTCGGGACGGACATCACTCAGTAATCGATGAAAACAAAGAAATTATATCAAGCGCAGGCGGAAGGCTGTCAGTCTACCTCTTCGAGATAATATTAAGTTCAATGAGTTCATGGTATTGGAGGACTCTGCGCAAGCCTTCCAATACGAAGCAAAAGAATGGGAAGAAACTCCTTAATAACTTGGTTTGTGGAAAACTTTGACGCATTGATAGGTTACACTCAGAGTAGCAGTGTATGATACTTCTGAAGGGATGGCTGCTCTCGTTTGAATGTTCAAGACAGGCGGAAGGGGATCCTAGATCAAAATAGGTGGAAATGGGTTTCGCCGGCATTATATCTTACGAACTAGCAGTTAGGTTTCAATGTCCATTCTGTCTATGTCCACATCACTCTAGTTTGAGTAAGGATATTAAGTTTCTCTCTCATCTTTCGAGAAATGGGGACTTAGTTGTCTTTTCTCTTCCCGAAATATCTCTTTTTGTAAGTCTCCGTATGTATAGGGATGACACTCTTTTTGCAAATCTACCCATATATATAGGGATGGGCAAAAAATGATTGAAATCGGTCAAAAAGTGAATATATCAACTATATATTAATTGGCTCTAGGGGTGAGATATCTAGAGGGTGCTCAAGCACTTCACACAATACTTGTTCATTTGTGGATAAAGCTTCATTGTCACTTTCTTTGCCATAAGAAAATGATGGAGTTTTGCCTCTTTTTTAAGTTTTTTCCCCTTCGGAGGAACACATGAACTTGTATCCTCTTCCTTGAGTATATACTAACATTCTTTGCATTCGATGTTGCAGGTTCTTGGGATTCTTCAATTGCTTCTTCTTGTCTCTCAATATCAGCACAAAAAACAATGTTAGATTTATAAAGAGGAATTTGCTTTTATCTTCGTGCTCCTTCAGGAGAGCTTTCATTTCTCCATCTCTCCCTACTCCATCCCTTTCTGCTGTCATAGTTATGCCTTCAGCCTCTTCACTCAGTTTTGTTGTTGTAGGCATGTTCCGCATTTCATCTATATGTGAGGATAGGCTTTCCTTTGCACCAAACAGTAATTCATCAATAAGATGTTTTTCAATCATCAGATTGATCCATTCATCATGAGGTATATAAGTCTCATCAAACTTGATTTTTGCATCTGGGAAAAAATCAAGTTCTACAGTGATGGATGTGTTTTCATTATCACAAGTTTCAGTTACACAAACACATTCATCACCCATCATTGCATCTTCAATTTCACAATCAAATATGGGATCATTTTCAAGAGCAATATCTTCAACATCATTGCCCTCATTCAAACAGTATATCATTTCTAAAACATCCCATAAGAATTTTGTACCAAGAAGCTCTCCATATTCGTATATTAGGCTGAGTATGATGTTGCCATCTAATGTAGATGTTATAAGACTTAATGTTTATGCATCTCCACTATCATTAATAACATCTTCAACATAATCCAATAAATTTACCTTCCATAATACTGTTTTCATTTCATTTTCCCATATTTCATAATTCATACCTAAAAAAGATGGTAAACTTAACCGTCTAATAATCTCACCAAATTCCAAATCTGCATTTTGATCAGCTACTGGTCCATCAACATCAACCTGAAACACATCACTAAATTCAGCAAAACAATATTTTGCATTTCTCCTTTGATGTTTTCTCCTTAGTTTTCTAAGGGACTCTTTTAGTTTACTTTGAAGACCCATTTTCGCCCCTATCAGTTTCAGATCTGGAAATTGATCCACCACTCTCACTGCTACATACTTCAGTCTACTCTAGCAGCCACACCAAAGCACCACAACCAAAGCACCATAGTCGAATGTCACACTGATGCTCTCGGTTCTCTCCACTAGCGTGATCACAGTTCCGTCTAGGTAGTGGAAGACACAACTGGGTGTCCCCTTGAGCTTCTTGTGCTTCTCTAAACACATGCGCTCAACGTCCTACCACTCTCATGCTCTAGCCACACAGGGATCAACCACTAGGTCGATCAAACAATGGGGGATTGCAGCAGCAAATTCTATGAACCCATCAGAAATTTATCAGATATTCAACCTCGACACCAGTATGCAACACAATCTCATCAAATGGGACCGAAACAATAGGATTTTGGTCGAGGGCATTATAAACTAAAATCTCAACACCACACCTGCAATTATAGGTCTACAATCCACTACTTGTAGCAAATTCTCATAAGTATGAGCTAACGGCAATAGAAATGAACAAGCGGAAAATCACTCGACACAATTTTCCATATCACAAAATGATTCTACGAAGAATCACGAGACACCACCAATGTGGCCAAGGCCGCTTTTACCTGCTCCTCAAGGCATTATCTGATGAGTTGCTCACCACACAGTCAATTTGGCATGTTTCCTGGCTAGAGGTTACCACCGTGAATGTGCCCCAAAAAATGACCTCTCAAAAAATATTCTTTGATTGAAAAATCAGCGATCCAAAAAAACAATACCCTTCAAAAAACAAGACGGTCTCCAAATGATCACTGTTTAAATGTTTGCAGAACACCTCGCACCTTCAATGCCTATGAATTGTATATTATGTAGGCATTGAATGATTCAGTCGTCTCTCACAAACATAAATGACCTACTCCAAAACACCGTCTTCCTGCATCATGCAAACACAAGCTTCGTTGTTTGGCGCACAAGGACTCGGAAGATCTGTGGCTGAGTTTCCATTGAGACTTCACAAGGTATATTCAGTGCAAGAGGTGGGGATTCAACTTGGTTGTTCTATCTCACCCAATAAAGACTTTTAAGACAACCACTAAGAGATGCAGCTCTAATACGCAGACGTCTGGTTTGTTCTTTGCCAAATCTCACACCCTCACTTGAACTGAATTGTGATCTATCACCCAACGACAACCACATCCCTCGAGTCCATATCTGCAGGTTCACTACATGCAGCTCCAGTGCACATCTGTGACCAAACAAGGCACCAACACGGAGCACAAGTAGGCTCTTTGCCTCCTCGATCGGTGCGACGACAAACACTAGACTCACTGATCATTCGAGCAAACCGTAGACTAATGTATAGATCCTCTCTGTATCACAGTTCTGCAGTCGGCCCTTCAGAGCAGTTAAGACCCTCAAGTCGCCCTCCGCTTCAGCCTTATTACACTGCTAACACGACTACCAATGGAAACGATGACCAAACTTCTCACCGCTCCAGCAGATCTGCCTCCATTGTTAAAATCGCCAACCTATAGCGCTATACAACTCTTCAACATGCTTCCTTTGCAATAGATCCAAACTTGAGCAATAGATCGACCATTTCTAACCCCGACACAGCAAACCGAGCCTCTTTCGCAACCTTGAATCCGGTAAAAATCCATGGCTATCCCGACTTCCTACATTCTTCACACAACAGGAGCTTACCACAAGGCAACAATCCTGTCTTTCTTCTCACAGCTTCCTCCATGTCTACCAATGCCACCTCTGACTACACAAGTGATGATCTGGTGCCTAGATGACGCCCCTCCTCGATGGATTTTCCTCCTCGGGCTGTTTGCAACCAACCTTATGCTCATCAACAAATGCCTTGAATGGTCCGACCTTGTATGTTGTTCTTCTGTTTTTTTGCTTGGCGATCTGGCCTCTGCACCTCCTTGTGTCACCTTGGCATCCAACAGTGGCATCTCTCACGTAGCTGTCCTCCATGTGGATGTAGTAGCAGGAATCCACAAGCACGCACCCATGTGATCTTTCTCCAAGCAACCTCCACGATCGATGCCCTTATCCATGAGGGAGTCGTGAAGGTCTTAGTAGCTATCTAGCACGGAGTCATGACATTGGGCTGAGTTTTTAAATTGAAACCCAAGGGAAGTGCTATGATGTGATCGTCGCGTTCTTCCTCCCAAACTACGCGACGATTTTGCATCAGTCGCACCCTTCACTCAACATACAGGATCGACAACCTTGAAAGCTTTGATGCAATGATAAAAAGTGAATATATAAACAATATATTAAATTGGCTCTCTAGGTGAGATACCTAGAGAGTGTACAAACACTCATACACACACTCTATATCTTGAGTGAGATGAGCCTCAAATATATAGTCTTTCACAATACCTGGTGGTTTGAACCACTCCCTAACAAATAGGATCTCAATCCTATTCTAAAACAACAAACACTTAAACGTAGGAAAGCTAACTTCCCCCATTAATGCTAGCACTCCCCTTAATAGAGAAAGGCTTCACTAAAAAAATCAAATGGCATAAGACACCTACTCGTCTGAGTCTTAGCTAGGCTTACAATGGTAAAAGATAGAGATTTCATTTTTGTCTTCTTGCAACAGAGCCCATACTTGTTCATTTGTGAATGAATCTTCATGTTCACTTTCTTTGCCATAAGAAAATGATGGAGCCTCACCTCCTTTTTACATTTTCTCCCCCTCCGGAGGAACGCATGAACTCTTATCCTCCTCTTAGAGTATATACTAACAAAATTTAATTTCCATAAAGGTTTTGGTAATATTATAATAAGTTAATTGGTATCATAAAGATAGTCCTTTCAAATGTAGTTGATGCTTTGAATATAGATACTTTGTTAATTATTAATCTTTTAGATTGAAAAGAAAAAATTTGGTTTGATAACTTCCCAAAATGCAAAAGAGCTAGCCTAGTCTCTTCACAAGAACACAATTTAAAATAGTTAGAATCTCTAGCAAATAATACCATAGAGTTGTCACAAGTGCTCACTTAGGCCATCCTAAACTTCAGGACCTTTTGAAATTTTTGAGTGAGTAATTTTCAACTCCTTCCCCTAATTTCAAAAATTATTTTGACCATTTTCTTTATAGATCCTTCTTGGTAGGACTAACACACAACTCTATGGACCAAGGATGTGACTTCCAATATAATCTTTATATTATCTCTTTCCCTCACCCTTCTCTTATAATTCCCTTGGATGTATTGAGAGAGACCATATGTATTGACCTAATGGCTTTAAGTTTCCCCATACCTCCCTAGGCTAAGCTAGTGCATTAGAAACCTCTTAGTGACTTCACTCACTCCCAACCCCATTCCCTTGAAAAGCTAGTGCATTATAAATCCCTTAATGAATTAGTGACTCCCACTCTTGTTAGGATGCCAAATACAATTTCAAGCCTAGAAATAGGTGACATGGAATCTTTAAAGAGGAACCTAGACTTCCCTACCCCTATAAAAATCTAAATCAATCAATATCCATTAGTGATCCTCACTCTGGTTAGGTTGCAAAATACTATCTTATAAATAAAACTAAGTGACAATAAATCTTTGAAATAAGAAATATGGACTTTCCTATCCCCTTCAGAAATAATATATTTAGAACCACATAGTGAGTCCTACAATTTTTTTCAAGCCACAAAATATAACCTCATACCTAAAAATAGGGCACATAGAATATTTTAAGAAGGCATAAAGGGGGCGTTTGCGCACCTTGAATAGAAAAATACCAAATATAGTTCAAAACTCTGTGTTTCGGAGACCTTAGAGAAATTTTCCTTAAGAATGGTTTCTAATTATCTTCACATTAATCTTACACTTTAGAGGAAAAATAATTAGCCCTTAAAGATTAATGGAGATTCGTAATCCCTTTATTATTTTTTTACTAAAATTCATAACAAATGGAGAAAAGGTAGTTCAATATTCATTGAAACTACTAAACAATTGGAATTCTAACTTTATTAGAATTAATAACGCATAGAGAAAATTTAGCCTTAGATTTATCTAAGCTATTAAAGAATTGGAACTGTGACTTAAATTACACTTTGGAAGTGTTGTGTGTCTAGTTATAGGATTGAATAATAAATAATTCTCTATTTCTAAGTCATAATCTTTTGCGTATTAAAGACTCAAAACTTATTTCTTTATACGGAACTAAGGAACTAATCCAATTGTTTGAATATCCATAGTCCATAGTTAAAAGGAAAAAATATTGTAAAAATATCTTCAATAATCATTGGAGGATTATTGGATGAAATGCAGATTAATAGTGATGGGAGGAAACTTGACCTTATATCTTGGTGCATGTGGAATAACCTAACCAAACACTCTATTTGACTTCATAGAAAATTTTGAATTTTTTTATTATAAAAAAACGCATTTAAGAAATAAATAATAGCTAAACATCAATATAATTATAACCCTCATCTCATTCAAATACCAAACAAGGGAGCCGCCACTGTCGTAGTGGTAGTCCTTGCTGGGGTTGAGAAACTCCAACTGTGACTCTGTGCTTGTCACCTCTATGGGTCTTTCTGTTTTGTAAATTTATGAATGACTTCATATTATAAAATTAATTACTTGAAAATGTTGTCTTCTTAATGATGACACCTGCAAATATATGACAACATATTTAAAGGTATTGAATGGGAGGCTTAGAGTCCGGATGCAGATTTCCACAGTTCCCCATATATTCCTCACAAAGGAAGGGACTTACATTGATCATGGGAACCGAACTTAAATACTAATTATAATAATAAAGTTTTGCATTCAGCTTCTGGGAATTTTTTTTAACTTCATATGGTGATGTGGCACTGAGATTTGGATGAGTGGATATTCTTTTGTCTCGGCATGCTACACGCTATTGCAGAAAAAGTAGAAAATATTTTTGGAATATTTAAAGGGATAAATAATTTTGGAATAGTTCTAAGTTATGTGATTGAAACACAACCCAATAGTTCTGAGTGGATATTCTTTCCTCTCTAGAAGATATTGCCTGTGTGTGCGTTTTCCTTTTCTAAAACGGATGTTGTGTCTATTTCTCATGACACGTTATATCACAAGAACGCCCACCACGATTCTTTCCTACTCCAAACAAAGCAGGTGGCTATCGTTGTCTAGGATCTAGAACCACTAAGTTACAAAGTTACACATAGTGTTTAAACTTTGAAATTTTACCGATGCTTTGGGAAAATGGATCCCCATGCCCTTCCTGTAGGAATATGCCCAGCTTTGTTTGAAGCTCCTGCCATTTTAGCTAGAAGCTCCATCAAATGCATGTGGTTTGAAAATCAAATACGGTAAAATGGGTGAGGCTTGATTCACGGCCCTGGAACAAGAAGGGAAGAATATTCGAGATACGCCTGGAAACACGACGAAAGACAAAGAAAGATAATGCTGCATGTGTGGCGACGTTGGATTTTAGGAACTTTTGTTCAAATGCCACAGATGCCACCATCGATTTCAACACCTGTGAAACTCTGTCTCCTAGTGATTTCATCGAATACAATCATTCTCTCTGATATTCAATAAAATAATTATTTTAATTCTGATATGTGAACTATGTGAGCACTCTTGCAGATATTGTAGCAGGTTATATTCTGATCAATTACATTTAGACGATGCAAATGTATGTGACTGGTGTCTCCATTTCCAAGCAAAAGAGAAAATTCAGAGCCAAAAGAAGAAAGTTGAATTGCAGGAAATGGGTAGTAAGAATGCCAAGAAGGTACCTGACAGTGACCTTCTGCCTAGGTCGACATACAGAAGTGCCACGGAGTAGCCTACATCAGTCACCATGAAGAAACCCAGTAAGGCTAATGCTAAGCCTAGTATTCTTAAACTTGACATCAAATTTGGAGGGAGCAAGAAAATTCAATTTGGATGAAGCAAGAAAAAATAGCTATCTCATCTCTTACAAGACTGAAAGGTAACCGTTGAACCCTACACTAAAGTGCCCCGTACAACTACCTTGACAAGCCCCAACAAGCCTCAAAAATCAGAAAACCTCCTTCATTGAGAACAAGAAGCTCTGCGCGGTGGAAGGAAGTGGCGGTGCAAATAAAGGAATGTTTACAGTTTAGGCAAAATGGAAGGAAGTGACATTGAAAATAACAGAATTTGTTTATAGTTCAGGGGGAGTGGAAGGAAGCAGTAGTGCAAATAAAATAATATGTTTACAACAAATATCCATGGATGCAGGTTCTAGTAATGTTTGCAAAAGAAATACAAACATCCGGCCTGACGTTGTCCGAGCTGGATGCCCACGCACTGGACTGTTGTAGCTGCTTCACATTTCTGAGAAAGCCATTTTCTAAGAAGGGTAATTGATAGTCAATCATCGACAGTGCTCATTACCGTTGATGGAAGGTAATAATCTAGTAATATTCTGCACCTAAGAACTTGCAAAAGTAGAGTGATTAATAATTTGGTAAATTTTTGCATGAACTAAATTCCAAAAGCATCATGTAAATCGTTGAAGGAATGCATTTTTACCTTATTTAACAGTGATAAATTGCTTGTTTATTCAGACAGAGGGCTACAAAAACAAAATAGGGTTGGTTTGAGGGTCACCACATATTCTTTTCTCTGCATAGGTATGTTTTTTTACAGTGAATCTAATTATATACTTCAGATTCAACATTAATAGGGTAGGTAGAGTTGAAGGATGCTTAAAACACCTTACCTTTTCTTTTGCTGAAAGGTTGAGTGTTTGAGTTCCCTTTCGAATATCTGCCTCTATCTACCTCTATATACTAACCTCTATGGCCTCTGATCTCTGTGATGACTCCTTCGGTTGTTGTGAGGAGGATATGCAGGATATGTAATGGCCTCTGTTCTCTATGATGAATTCTTTGGCTATGCAGGATCTGATTATGTCTATCGAAATGGAAAGGATGCATATATCACTCACCGGTGGGACCCTGAAACCTAAGAAGGATGTGGAAACCCAGGATTGTGTAGCTCGCAGGCTGAGGTGACTTTTGTAATAGGTAGCAGTTGAAATAGGTGGAAGGTTGTCAAGCATAGCTTATGCATGGCTATATCACTAAACCCAGGATTGTGTAGCTCGCAGACTGAGGTGACTTTTGTAATAGGTAGCAGTTGAAATAGGTGGAAGGTTGTCAAGCATAGCTTATGCATGGCTATATCACTAGCAAGCATAACTTATGTATAGCTATCTAGTTGGTAGGAAAATGAAAGCATAGAGTCGAGCTTGCCACACTGTTTATCCTAACTTTTGAGAAAAGTACACAGTGGAGCCCCAAACTCTTTATTCTAACTTTTGAGAAAAGTATACAGTTGAGCCAGCAATAAGAGGTCGAAACAAAAACATTGGATAAAACTCTATTGCACAGAACATTTTATTTAAAACATTGGTTAAACCTGAAATATACCGCAATATGTTGTTTGGTCAACGACAACTAATATGAATTCAACACTCAATCGAACGCTATAGTCCCTGCTATGTCGCGGAGAGGGACTAATAATAGAAAATTACCCTCAAAGTTGTCTGAAAACTCATCAAAGTAATATTTAAGAATGGAGTGATGCATGGAGTGGCTTTAAAATGAAAAGATTAAATAATATTAAATTATCTCTCATGTTGTTTGATGGTAAGCAAGAGATAACTTAACCAGGAATTTACTACACACTCATCATATTAATATTTAGAAAGGAGCGATGCATCGAGTGAGTTTAAATGAACGGAGCAAAAGACTTATTTATAAAATTAGGGAAGCGAGTGGAAAGAGTAAGCAATAACGAAGTAGATATTTTTTCTTTTAAAGAGTAATGATATAAATTATTCTATGGGTTGTTTGTAGAATTTTTAATTATTAGTTTAGTAGCTTTAATAATTATTTCATTAAAACATTCTTTATTAAAAATAAAGAAAATACTGTAATAATATTATTAAAATAATTACGCCGTAAGGCGTTTCCATATGAAATGAATGACCCAGTCGCTCCCGTGTCGCCCCGTGTCATATTGTTGACCATATATTTGTGGTGTTAGACGATTGAATGAATCGTGGTCGTTGATCCCACTGAATCGTGGTCATTGATCCCACTGATCCAAAACTGAATGAGGAAGCGGACGGACGCACAGTGATATTCCTCGTGGGAGACAAACGTGGGACGCATAGTGATATTCCTCAGGGGAGACAAACTGTCGGCCATGGCGAATTCACATTGGAAAGGTCTCACGATCTTAAATTCACGGCCATGACGGGAATGTAGAGAGTGATCTTGAGTTCGCAACTGTGGAGGACTGCCGAGAACGTAGAAGGTATGAGATATCAGGAACAAGATTCATGGGTTCGGTTGGGTTCGGTTGAGGTCAGTACCAAATCTCTACCCCCAACGCAACTCTCATTTGCATGTTTCCCTTTGCCAACGAGCTCTGCAATCTCCTACCTGCCATACCTGCTACACCATGGGTTGCAGCCGCCAGGGTATGAATAATTCCACATTTCTATCTTTTATCCACTTTGATTCTGTCTCTGAAGGCCCCTCTTTTTTTAATGCTAAACCCATTTTTCTTGTTTTAAGCCTAACTTAGAACTCATAATTAGGCCTAGTCACACTCCAGCCCACCCTTACCGGACGCATTGAAGCTCCTGTAAATTGGGTTCTGTCACACTCCTGCCCATCCTTACCTGACGTATTGAAGCTCCTGTAAATTGGGTTCTGGAACTGGATGCTTGCTCCCTGAGAATTTGCATGGTAATAATGATGGTCCTTCAAGGTAATATAACTTTGCTCGGTTGGTTGCTGTGACAGAACTATGGCTGCAACAATGATTTCCTTTGCGCCTGCATTTTCACTAATATGGCCATTGCTCTGCAGAGATGACTTGCAGAAGTCCGGGTACTGTGATGCCTGGTACGCTAATTCTATTTTCTGGCTGGAGGAAGATTTCTGCATCGGGAGCTCTTCATAGCCATTGCTGTCTGCGAGATAATAACTAGCTGAAAAGTGTTGAGCAGAGAGCGCTAGAAGTGGGGTCGTGATTAAGAGAAGCGAAGCCACAATATTAATTCTGAGAAGCACTGTAAAACCCATCATGAATGTGCTTTCAAATATGAATATCTTTAATACATCTTATTATGGTTGTGGTTTATGGACAATTCATTATAATCAGGCCATTAAAATCATCTAGCTATATAATTCATTATGTTTTATTGCTACGTAAGAAGAGAATAAGGCAACCCTGCTTTATGTTTTTTAGGGTTTAATACTATCTTTGCAAGTTACATAATGAAATATGTAATTTAGAATTAAAATGATATCTTGCGTTGGAGGGGTCTGCGTGTGCCAAATGGTAGATGAGCTCTATTAATAACAACCAGCCATGCTTCATCTTCCGTTGGAGGGGGTGTGCGTGTGCCAAATGGTAGATGAGCCCTATTAATAACAACCAGCCATGCTTCATTTTGTTTTTTGTGCCTGGATTTTAATGCGTGAGTTGAGGCTATTAGGCATAGAATGTGTTATCCTTTATTTAATATTTTTTTATTAAATTGAAACCACTGTCATTCAAATTCCACAAAACAATTCAATAGAAAAAGAAATGAAAGCTTATGTGAAAAGAATTTCCACAGATTGTCAGATGCTACAAGTTTCATTTGATAAACAGGGTTTGTTGCGCAGGTTTATGGTTTCTTGCTAAGGCACAATTTGATATGCAAGTTCGTCTAAATTTATCATTCATTATTTATTTCCAAATTTTCAATCAAATTTATTTCTAAAATTTAATAGATTAAATGTGGTAAGCAGGTAGGCAGAGCTTCCATTTGATATAGAGGTTCGCCAAGTGCGATAGATTCACTCTGAAAACCTTTATTAAATTGTTCCATCCTCAATATAAAGTTTGAAGTATGTAAAAAAATGTCAATCTTAAAACTGGATTTTTTATTCAAAGCTAAATCTCAACTTGCATTTCGGACTAAATGCCCAACAGAAAGTTTGGCATGAACCTAGTTTATGTTTGAATGTAGTATGATTCATAATTAAGACCAACCAGATAAAAAAGTAGATCTTGGTTTAAATAAAGAGTAATGTAAAAGGTTTTTATATTGTTTTCTATTTAATCTAATCTCAAGATTTTCAAAATAAGTTTTTTTTAAGGGAATATGAAGTGGATATATGATACATTCTCAAATGAAAGTATTGTGTTCGTTTTTAAATGGGTTGGAGTGTAAAGTACATATGTTCTAAGTAATGTATTTGATTTATTTATTTTTTTAATTGGGTAGTAATAAAATGTGGGTATTTAGGGGTTAATATTCGTAGTGGGCTAATTTTCCATGCTTTTTCCAAAAAAAAAGTTCATCAATTTCCATTTTTTTTCTAAATTATTCACCCAAATTTTATAGTACACCATTATAAAATAGCACAAATCCTCCAAACGCATCACTAGAATACTAGCACTATTACATTTTGGCTTTTGTGAGACATTCTTTCAATGTGGCAGTTGTGAGGTATTCTTTTGGGCTAATTTTCCATGCTTTTTCCAAAAAGAAGGTTCCCAAATTTCCATTTTTTTCTAAAATTATTCACCCAAATTTTATAGTACACTATTTTCAAATAGCACAAACGCTCCAAACACATCACTGGAATACTAGCACTATTACATTTTGGCTTTTGTGAGGTATTCTCATAATTTGTTTTCATGTAACAGAAATCAACCTTTAAGTATTTTATAACTATAAAAGTTACTGACAATATAACTTATCACTCTTGACACATGGTTCACATAGGCCTGTTGAAATGAGGCAGTTTCAAGTCACCATTCAATTCATGCAACAATCACAACAGTTTCAAGTCACCATTCAATTCATCCAACAATCACTTAGTGACCGATTTCCATAAGTGTTTTGTAGCATACACAATCTTTAGTTAACTATGTTGCAATCCATCTATTTCACCCACTAAAATAACACAATTTGATCCCATTAAAATATCACATACCCTCCAAACACATCACTGGAATACACTAAGGGACCCATTCTTGATTACATTTTGGCTTTTGTAAAGTATTCTTTCAATGTGATTGGTCTAAGTCATAATTTTATTTCATGCAACCAGAATCAATCCATGAGTATTTTATAGATGTAAGGGACTGAGTCTTGATTACATTTTGGCTTTTTTAAAGTATTCTTTCAACGTGATTGGTCTAAGTCATAATTTTCTTTCATGCAACAACAATCAATCCATGGGTATTTTATAAATGTAAGGGACCCAGTGTTGATTACATTTTGGCTTTTGTAAAGTATTCTTTCAATGTGATTGGTCTAAATCATAATTTTGTTTCATGCAAGAACAATCAATACATGAGTATTTTATAAATGTAAAAGTTACTACCAACATATAATTTACTACTACTCTTGACACATGATTCACACGGGCCTGTTGAAATGAGGTCATTTTCAAGTCACCATTCAATTCATGCAACAATCACTTTGTGACAAACCATTAAGATCATTATATGTTGGTCCCTTAGACCGTGAGGTCTTGTGAACTTCATTGAAATTCATTCATTCATTCAAGTATTTTGTGGCATAACTCGTCAAGCTTTAGCTAACTATTTTGTAATCCAACTCATTCACCCATCCATTCCTAGACCATATTAAACTAGCACAAGTCTATTTTATAACTATAAAAGTTACTGCCAACATATAACTTACCACTCTTGACACATGATGCACTCATGCCTTATTGAAATGAGGTCATTTTCAAGTCACCATTCAATTCATGCAACAATCACTTTGTGACCAATCATTAAAATAATTATTTGTTGGTCTCTTAGACCATGAGGTCTTGTGAACGTCATCAAAATTCATTCATTCAAGTACTTTGTGGCATAATTCATCGATCTTTGTTAACTATGATGCAATACAACTCATTCACCCATCCATCCCTAGATCCTATTAAAGTAGCACAAGTATACAAAGTTGTCATGCAACAACAATCAATGCACAACTATTTTATTTTTGTAAAATTTAGCTAAATCTTAATGATGTGAACGTCATTAAAACTCATTCATTCAAGTATGTTGTGGCATAACTCATCGAACTTTAGTTAACTATGCTGCAATACAACTCATTCACCCATCCATTCCTAGATCCTATTAAAGTAGCACAAGTCTACGAAGTTGTCATGCATCAACAATCAATGCACAACTATTTTATTATTGTAAAAGTTACTGAAAACTTAATGATGTAATACTAAAGTCCTGGAAACCATTTTACCACTCTCAACATGTGATCCACAAGGGCATGTTGACTACAAGTTTTTGTTTCAATAGATTGGTGATCCCTTGTACCGATCCATTCTTATCTCCTACTAAATTATCACAAACCCTTTAAATCACACTCTCAGGTATACTGCAAAAATGTAGATTAGTTCCAATCTGTTAATATAGAAATTATATTGCAACTACCAGAAAGTGAATCAATAGATAATCTATCAGCTATAATCTATCAGCCACAGATACAGAGCATTGGATTCCCTATGCCCAATCTGATGTTCAAGACTATCATTCTATAGGGTCTCATGTTCCAAGCTAAACTGCATGAAAATTAACATAGAATACCATCAATGACACAAGGTTGAAGCAACAACATATTTAAATTTAAATTTTGGCAAAATTATATTTGAATACAGGTCTATTTACATATGGAAATATCATAAACAAAAAATTATTGAGACCTACTCAAAGCCCATCAACAAAAGATGTAAAACAATGAATTATATATATTGGAAGAATATGGTTATGTTCAAGACTATCATTCTACAGGGGCTCATGTTCCAAGCTAAACTGCAGAAAAATTAACAAGAATACCAGCACTACCATAAGCTTGAACCAGTAGCCTATTTAAATTTAAAATTTGGAAAAACTATATTTGAACTACAGGTATACTTACATACGGAAATATCATAAATAAAAAATTATTGAGACGTACTCAAAGGTCATCAACAAAAAATGTAAAATGATGAATTATATATATTGGAAGAATATGATTATGTTCAAGACTATCATTCTACAAGGGCTCATGTTCCAAGCTAAACTGTAGAAAAATTAACTTATAACACTAGCAATGCCATAAGGTTGAAGCAATAGCCTACTTAAATTTAAATTTTGGCAAAATTGTATTTGAACTACAGGTCTACTTACATATCGAAATATCATAAATAAAAAATTACTAAGACGTACTCAAAGCCCATCAACAAAAAATGTAAAATGATGAATTATATATACTAGAAGAAATTGATCACCCACCTTCTTCAAAAAATCCAAATGTATCCGATAAATAAAACCATATTCCTTAGATACTTAGAAGTTTGAGGATGTCAACAGAATATTCAAAAGACCGACCTAGCATTCAGTCTACTAGTGAAAATGTCTAGTATTGATGAATTTCACAAGGTATGGAAATTTTCAACTAGAAATTTACATATGTTTTGACCAGGGCTATTTACATAACATAGCCCAAAACTTTCTAAGAATGGTGCCATCAGTGGTAGTTTTTCATTCAACTTGGAAGAATAGACAAACTTCAATTTGGTTTCCTGGAGTAATTCTGATTTTCATACTTATCTAGTGTTGGAGCTGCAACTGTCATCAACTAGTAAGTTGGCAAGGCTTACAAAAGAAACACACCCAAAACATGGATCTGAACACTTTTTATGAACAACTCTCAGCTCATTGTAACAGATTTCCTACCTATAATTGATTAAGAAACCTATGATGTCTAGAAGTAGGCAATCTTTAGAAGGTTAAACTCATTGAAAGCATGATGCCTTAAAAACTAGAAGACTTACTTGAGGTCTGCTTCAGAGTAGATGGTGTGAAGGATAAGTTTTTTACTCCAAGCTTCAATGGCTCCAACAATTTTTCATGCATTTTCAAATATGTAATGACAACCATGATGTTGTTCACAATGTCGTATTGTTTTTTTCACCTTTTCCATTACAATCTACTAGTATTTTTTAATAACACCATAAATAGGTAGCATATGGAAAAATTACATTTCAGAAGACAAAAAAAAAAAAAAGCAAAACAAAACCAAAACAAAACAAAAAAAAGCAAAACTCTTTAAAATAATGTACAAAAACATGTTCACATAAACAAAAACAACTACATGGATAATGGATAACCTCTACATGACATTACTATTATTTACAAAATAGCCATATTCAAAATACACATAGCTAATAATTTCAATTATAACTCATTCTCATCCACCCTAGCTTTCAACAATGTCCATTCACATGTTGTTATTCTTCCACACACTACTATTAGTTACAAAATATCCATATTCAAAATGCACATAACTAATACTTTCAATTGTAACTCATTAACATTCACCCTTTCTTTCAACAATGTCCATTCACATGTCACTATTCTTCCACAAACTATTATTATTTACAAAATATCCCCATTTTCAGAATACATATAACTAACTATTGCAATTGTAACTCATTATCATCCACCCTTGCTTTCAACAATGTCCATTCATATGTCTCTATTCTTCCCCAGTCTATGCCTTACGGCGTTTCCTTTGCAACATAAGGTGCAAATGCTAGTTGGTAGTATTTTAAATCGGTAGTAAGATTTTGTTGATGCGATATTCTTCAGATAATAAATATTGAAGGATCACCCGATACATGTTAGGTTTCCCATAATGTTTGGTAGTATTTTAAATCTACCCGTCTCCACAACAATAAGGTTAATAAATTTGGTATATGTTTCAGTTAATTTCACAATATTCCACTTTTAAATATTGTTGTGATCACTTCAAATTGGAGTGGTAGTAACATGCCAAACATAGAAGTTATTGAAAACTAGTTTTTAGAACCTTGACACTAATTATCTTAACACTACAATCTAAAAGTCTATTTTTTATTGAACTATTTAATATTAATTGTTGGTTATTTTAAATGATGTTAGAGTAACATGTTAATGATGCTACGGTAATAAGTCATTAGTCATTATTTTGTATTTAAAATATATTGTAAGGCATATATTAATGATCTAAATTGATTTTTGGATATATAAAATTTTAAAAGCAATTTATTCTTATACTATACCTAGAAATTATCACTAAAATTTAAAATGATAATGTAAAATATATATTATCTCTTACCATATTTTATTGTGAAAAAAAAATAGAATACTCTATTTATAAAAAAATCCAAAAAAATCATTCCCACAAAAGTCTCCACTACAAGTGGAACCAAGAGACTCAACTACAAGTGGTTGAAAGTGTCGATATTTCTCATCACACTTGCTCACCAAGAAAGAGAAAGAGTTAAAAATTACTTCAAACTAAAATGTGTTGAAGGTAAATATGAATTTTTTATAATTATTTATTTTAATTTATTCCATCTTTCATTTGATGTATATAAGTGTAGATATAAAAAAAAGTCAATTAATAAGTAAGTATGTTTTGATTAAGTGTAGATAGATATTTTATTAATATTCTATTAATTATATATATAGAATTGTTTTAATGCGTACACACATACATTTATTACATGAAAACATTTTTGGAAAAAAATAGGGCAAAAGATCCCTTTATATTAAAATTTAATATTATTGTTTATAATCTTATTTTTTATTTTAGTTATTTTACATTAAAATTAATAATATCAATTAGTTTTAAAATTTCCATTTTTAATTAGTTATTTCATTGAAATTGTATTATTGAATTGTATTAAATATAAAATTTAAAACAAAAATACATGGAGACAAATATTTTAAAATAAAATTTCATATTTAAAACAATGATCACTTATGGCAATGGTAATTAAGACAAAATCCATATTTTAAGACAAAAAATTATATTTAAGATGATGGTCAATTAATGTGACATGGGCTGTCTGTAATCTTGCAAACTACTATTGTGTCACACCTATACCAATGTTTCTATTTCACTTATCAGTGAGGTTATCTTATATAAAGACAACGATTTGTGGAGCTCTTCATTTATTTTGTGGAGGTAGTCGACTCTAAATAATACAACTTTGCAAGATTTCCCAACCTCAATTCCTCTTTTGTCCCTTTAATCTTTAATCTCTACTGATACGGCTAAGAGACAACTTGTTTGTCATTGCATTGGATAGTTTGCATGGAGATTCGATGAGTTATATTAGTTATATTTGTTATTTTGGAAAATAAATATTCCATGAGTGGATAGGGGATAGTTATATTTTTAATTTTGGAAAATAAATATTTAAATCACATGAAATTTAATCATATAAATTCCTTTCTTTTACCTTATATTTTTCCTTTTTAGTTAATCCTTTTTAAATTAAATTTAAAATTACAATATGCTAATTACATTATTTTTTAATTAATTAGAAATTAAATATAACGTTTTGGAAAGTTAGAATTTCTTAAATATTTAATTTAATGTATATTGTATTGAAAATTATATTAAAAATCTTATCTAAAAGTAAAAATTAAGATAATTGATTTCAAAAACAATTACAATCTTACATATCTATTTTAGAAAAATAAAATATATAAATAGATATATATAATTATATATAATATATATATATATAATATTATTATATAATATATTATTATATATATAAAATATATGTATGTATTAGTATGTTGGTATTAACCTACTAGGAATTTAAAACTTTGAATCTAATGTATTATATAATACTCATAATAAAGGTGATTTTCTTTTCAATTGAGTTACACTCATGACCTAATTTTTTAAATCTGTGAAAAATTAATTTGCAAGAATTAATTACAATATAACGATAAAAAAAAACATAAAATATTCTCAATTGTTGTTAGTTCTATATATATATATATTATATATAATATATATGATATTATATATATCAACTATACGGAATAGGAAATCCAAAAAAATAAACTACAAATTCATCCATTTATGCATTTTAAACCTTCATTTTTTCTTTTTAAATGAAAAGTAAGAAATTCCATTACTCATATCTCAATTTTATTTTCGCTATTGAAAAAATATATCAAAGAGATAAATAAATAAAAATTAATTATTTTTTAGAAAATATATCATTCATAATCTATCATTTTTGGTCCTGATGATGGACACCTTTTGGGGTTCAAAACCTCGACACAATGAACATAATATTGTGGATAATTCGGGTCATATTACTCCAAAGTATTCAAATTGTTTCTTATTGTACAAAACATTCTACTAAGATTGTAAAAAAAAAATATACAAAATGCAGTTTTGTATTTTTTTTGATATTAATTTATTGTTAGGTATTAAGATTTTGGTAATTAGAAACAATGAATGCATTATTAAGAAACTTTTGACTGTGCTAGACTTGCCAACATGTAGCAGTTCTCCTAGATAAGAAGTCCCAATTAGACCTTAGACCATTTGGTGTAGGAGTCCTAGCAGTGGGTCATACGGTAATGCCTTGACCACGATTTCGGACAGAAGCAAGTAAGATGTCCTTGTTGGTAGAAAGGGTGTGACAACTCCAGTAAGTCAAGGAAGTTGCATGAGAGGTTCTAACACACTGAGTGTGAAGTGAGTGTGCCCCTTGGAAACCTATGAAAGCACGAAGTTAAGAAGGCAACACACAAGAAAGGATGCATCACAACATGGAAGGCAAGTTAGCTAGAAATACGAAGTGATGGTTAAACCAACAACACATTTTAGAAAGATTCATACATACATACAGAAAAGTAGCTATACATGCACGGATAAGAAAAAAAATACATATATCATTTAGAGTAAACAAATAGTTGAAATAAAATACAACATATGCATGAAACGTGTTGGCTCTATTATATTTAGAAGTGTAAGTCCTAGTCATACAATACATCCATGCCAAACCACTAGTTCCAATAGTGGAAAGTTACAGCCACAACTGCTTGCTCCTCCAAAGAGATGTACTAGCTCTGTGCAGTGGAGAAGCCAAGGCTCATTGCAATACTCTCCAAGCTCTCTCTAAGATATTCCTATCGGAAGCTTGGCTGACTAAAAGCCTTTACAATGAGTTATGAGTTTCTATTTATAGAAAAGGGTGGGGTGACCCTTGACATTCCCCTTTGTGACAGTTCATCTACCCTCATGACTCTTCTTCTACTCTATGACTATTACATCAAACTATCGACCCTTTAACTTCCATTTGACAGGACGTTATATTACAATGCACATGTGCCCGTATGAGACAAAATGGCTTGAGAGAGCCATGCAAGACATCACTGGCACTCGGTTTGTTGTGATGAGACCAACTCTTTGACATGCTTGTGATGGTGAAGGTGGTGAGTTGCTGCCAAGCTTAGTCGTCCATGCCAGTGTGCATGTGCTCCATGGTGACATCTTGTTGAGGCAAACTCTTACTTCCATTGCATACCAATGCATTGGTGTGACTCCTCCATCCAACTCATCTACGAACATGCACATGGTCTTCTTAGGTGCAGCCGAACTAGCAACACACTGATGCATAGTGCCCATGCTAATCTTCCAGTGTGTGTTGGTGGTAATGCACATCAACTGTCAACTGTGTGTTCATCTCCAATCGAACTTGCTTCCTATCTTTGCTTCAATGAGTGTTCCAAATGGGTTAGATCACATGTGTACCAAAAATACACAAGGCACAGTATGGGTTGTTGGGAGGTTCACTGACTACTGGAACTATGCAATGCACAGTCCAGCCTTGCATGCTGAGGACTAAAAGTGTGCAATACGCAATTTTAGTCAGCAGTGGCATGCAACCAGCAAAGTGCATTGCACATTTTCTGAGGCCAATGGGACACTACCTCTAATAATTGCTCAATTCATGCATGGAGGTTTGTTCCTGGCTAGTTTTCATAATTTCTAGAGGGAAGGCAGAGCTTTCACTTTAGGAAATGTGTATTGTTATACGAGAAAGGCATGGTTCGGGCCAAGGCAGCTTAGTCTTGCCGACAGGCGCCTGACAACATGAGAAGTCTGAATTCATGGTGAGATGAGTGCAAACAAGAGTGAATGATCATTCATGCAAATACCAAGTGCAGGATTTGGAAAATGGGAAAGCATGCATGTGTGTGAAGTGAGTCACTGCAATGACAATCATTCATGCAAAACAGTGCCATGCATGCAACAATAGTGAGATACAAACAAAGAATAAAATGGTGCCAGTACAGGCTAGTATGCATGAAAACGACAAAAAGAACTCACTGAAACCAAGAACACAACACTCACAGAAAGAGAAACACAAAAAGAGACAGAAATGCAATGCAAGTCATGAGCAGCGGGCTTTCCCCAAGACAGTTGAGATGAATGTGCCGGTGACCCCTAGATGTAATGCGGGATTCCAAAGTTGCAAGGTCGATGTAAGGAATGAGCTCCATAGTGTCCAGTTGATTATTTTTGATAATATCGAGGTTGTGACACACTTGCCACAAATCTAGGAAAAGTGACACTTGGCAGGAGGTTTCTGAGATGATCCTTGCATGTAACCTCAAGTCGCTAAAAATAGATCCCTTAATCAAGGGATGCCTTTGCATGCTACCCTGGGACGAGTATCCCATGCATGCAAATCAATTTTTCTTAGTCTCGGGGGGAACTGGTCAACTCAACTGCACATGCAATAGTATGTTTATCTGGGAGGAAAAAATGTGCGTTTATGGGAGGGGACTGGGTTGGCTGCCCAGAATGATTGTGCAATTTCTAGGCATAGCAACTTACTGCTACATAAAATTGTGCAATTTTTGGGCAGAGCAACTTACTTCTACCCAAAATTGTGCAATTTCTGGGCTGAGCAGCCTTGCTGGTAGGAATTGCACAATTTTCTTAGTAAACAATGACAGGCAGAATTGCACAATTCTGGAGCCTAATAGCCTGCCAGACATAATTGTGCAATTTATGGAGGGAAGGATAGTTGCCATCCATAATTGTGCAATTTCTTGAGGGAGCTACTCAGCCTGCTGCTGGAAGAACTCCGGTGAAACAACCTTTGAGGGGGATGCAACAAGCTTTGATGGAAAGGTTGTCATTCTGCAAGAAAATCACTGAAGCTTGTGCACTTGAAAAGAGAAGACATCTTGCTATGAAAGGTTGGTAGGGAGGCTCCAAAATGAAGCTAAGGAAAAACTTTGGTGGGTGGTTGTAGACGCTACAACACTTAGCGACACACTGGTAAAACTCCAGCTCTCTGAATGGACCTTATTCCTTAAAAACAAGTTTAACACCTCTGAAAGTATTATTTAGTTATCAGTTCATCTTGGTTTCCGCACTTGCTTGATTGTAAGATGTAGCATCTGCCAAGCTCTTGGTCAATTGGCACACCTTCCAAGCCAAGTCAATACAGTTGTTTTGATTGGGATTGAGGGGTATATTGATGCACAAGCAATATAGTCATTAGAGCCTTAGTTTCATCTTTTGTGTTTCTTTGCTTCCAATAGGCCTGGACTGTACCCCAGCAAAGTCACGCAGTAACACAAGCATCGCTCTGCTACTAGTGAGCCTAGTCAGTAGCGTGACAGAGTTACTTGCATCAAATCTCCGCACAGGAAGCCTTTCTCTTCTTTCGCCTTATTCATTTTCTTTTTTTTCAATATTTTTTCACTTATCATTTTTTTCATTTTTCATCTTCATAACTGTGCATAACACTTATTCATTTCAGAGGCAGAAGAGGGATCTTGACTTATTGAGAGTAGAAGAGCTTTTTCCTTCATAGAAGTAGTTTATGTATACCTCTGATGTGCTTGTTAAGGTTTTCCCCATCACCTTACTCTACTTGATTGAGTCGACAAGGATTAAGCCAAAAACAAATGACTAGAGTAGGTGATAGTAGTTAGCATGTAAGAATTGTGTTTTCATCAAGGTTCATCTCGAATAGTACATACCTTTCATTGATGTACCATGGACTGAAGTCAACAAGTTATTACATAAGAGAGCAGACAACAGATAACCAAATGTTTGATAGTTGTACAAGTCCTCTTTTACTTAACCCAGCTTGTTTCAAGAGTCGCACACAGTCCATGCGAAACTAACCTATGGACAATAACAAGCATACAAACCAAAAAGAAAAGCAAGAAGCAGAAGAAAATGTGGAAGCAAAGTGAGTAAGAAAAAAAAAACAAGCAAACAAACACACAAAGAAAGAAGCAAACATGCATGCAAGCAAAGAATTCAAAGGAAAACACTACCCTACTCCTAAGCTAACAATGCACACGTCATCTCACATGAAGTGATACTTCCACTACAGCCACCAACACATTGGTTGACCCATGTTGGTGAAGGCACGGTTAGTGAACATCGTTGTTGCACAAACCAACAAGCATGAAATATATAACGATGAAGATGGATACACTATGAGCTTACAACTGACCACAAAACAAAGATGATTGAAAGTGCATGACATGCAATTTGTGGAGCTACCATGGTGTTGTGCTACACTGCATGCAGATGTCAAGTGCATGCATTCTATTGATTTTTTCATGCAAGAAAACATGAGAAAGGTAGACCACTTAGGTTGTGCATATGTGCTTGCTGTGTAAGATTCCTGCAATGCATGACTGGTGGGATTGAGAAATCTGGGTGTTTAAAGTAGAGAGTGATGAGGAGCCTTGAGTGTTTCAACAATTTCCTGAATATAAGTGAAACCAACCTTAGGACAACGAGGTCCTGATATAACCATCAGCTCGGGTTGAAGTGCCTCGATAGTCTGCAGTGTTTCGACTTCATTGAAAAATAGATCATCGTAGACCAGTGTCGTAGATAGACTAACAATGATTGAATCAACATCATGATCAACTGAAGAAGTAGAGGGATCACGATAACCAAGATCATAAAATTCAAGATGTTTTTCGACATCCTCATGATTTGATGAATCGAGTAGAGGGGTAGCTGAGAAGCAAAGATGTTCACCCTCTATGTTTTAACAAATGACAGATTGGATGGATTTTTGGAGGAAGATGTGTCCTCTTCGAACTGTGACGATAGACTTACATCCAACGTGTCTTGTGAATGATCAAAAGTAGAAACATCCAAAAATGGGTTTTCCCAGGGGAATTCAGCAGTGGCAGAATCACAAGGGATGTCAGGATAAAGTGGATGAGGTACGACTGGAAGGGAGTCATCGTTCACCACGGGTTATTCTTTAGATTCCCACACACACTACTCATGAATGATGGTGCATGTTGGCTGCATAACACCAACTCTGTCGACAACTTGATCCTCATTCATAGCAAGTGGGCAGTCCGAAATGGAAGAGCACAAGACATTACAATCTGGAGGATGAAGAGAATGGTGGGGATGGAGGTTGAGGGAACGAATCCACATGACAATCAACAGGCTTGCAAGCCAAATCTACACAGATATCAAGAGTAGGTGGGGTGGAATGATGTGATAGTTTAACAATTGTGTGTGCGTTCTCTCCTACATCACTCTACGGTGGTGGACTTATTTGATGAGGAGAAGGCGAACAATCACTTGTGACAGCAACTGCGCCTGCTTCTGATTGTGTAGCTCCATCACCGAAGTGTGCTGAGTGGGGTATGGATATGTGAATAAGATACTCAAATATTCCCTCGAGAAATTCCCAATGAATATCATCTTTGGGGAATCAAAATGCAAGGTTACAAATGCATGTGTAAAATTGTTCAATGCATTCATCGGGTGCTTTTCATAATTTCAGAATTTCTTTGTTGAGTGCTTTACAGTTGAAGTGATTGAATGCATGGTCCATCTCTGTGACCAAATGATCAAGAGAATGAATATATTTTTTTGGCAGTGTAGCACACCAGTGCATTGGATGCCCTTGAAGCGTGTAGACAAACAACAGACAACTCATGTATTCTTCAAAGATTCCATGTCTTTGGCATGAGCCTACAACACTAGCCGTGTACCTAACCAAGGCTACGTGGCCTCCACCGTCATATGTTTTACATGACAAGTTATCTGAGAGCTCTTCCGAGATAATGAAGTTGTTTCCATAAGACATACACTCCAGAAGAGGAACTCGGTAGCTATTCATGATAGATATGCAGAGATTCAAAATAGATGTGAGGACTCGGCTTGTCATCTTTCCCTCCTTCTCGCACTAAAATGTTGATGGTGCTAGACCCACCAACATGTAAGGGGATCTCCCCGATAAGAAGTCCCAATTAGACCTTAGACCATTTGGTGTAGGAGTCCTAGTATTAGCTCGTACGGTAATGCCTTGACCGCGATTTCGCATAGAGGCAAGTAAGATGTCCCTGTTGGTTGGAAGGGTGTGATAGCTACAGTAAGTCAAAGAATGTGCATAAGAGATTCTAACACACTAAGGGTGAAGTGAATGCACCCTTGGAAACCTGTGATAACATGGATTTAAGACCATAAAGCATGAGCAAAGATGCATCACAACATGGAAGGAAATTTAGCTAGAAATCCAAAGTGATGGTTAAACCAACAACAGGTTTCAAAAAGATTCATACGTACATACACAAAAATAGCTATACATGCATGCGTAAGAAAATAGATACATGCATCATTTAGAGTATATAGATAACTGAAATACAACACAACATATGCATGAAATGTGTCAGTTTTTTTATATTAAGAAGTGTAAGTTCCAATCATACAATACATTCATGTCCAACCACTAGTTCTAATAGTGGAATATTACAACCACAACCTCCTACTCCTCCAAAGAGATGTACTATCTCTGCATAGTCGAGAAGCCAAGACTCGTTACAGTACTGTCCAAGCTCTCTCTCTCTAATAGTCTTATCGGAAGCTTGGCTGACCAAAAGCCTTTACAATGAGTTATGAGGTTCTATTTATAACAAAGAGTTGGGTGACCCTTGACATTCCCCTTTGTGACAGTTCATATAACCTCATGACTCTTCATCTACTCAATGACTATTACATCCAACTATCGACACTTGAACTTCCACTTGACAAGACGTTACATTACAATGCATATGTGCCCATATGAGACAAAATAGCTTAAACAAGCCATGCAAGGCATCACTAAAAATCGGTTCGTTGTGATGAGACCAACTCTTTGACATGCTTGTGATGGTGAAGGTGGTCAGTTTATGCCAACCTTGGTCATCCGTGATGGTGTGCATGCACTCCATGGTGACATCTTGTTGAAGCCAATTCTTGCCTTCATTGCATCCTGGTGCATTGGTGTGGCTCCTTCATCCAACTACTTTGCTAACATGTGCATGGTCTTCTTAGGTGCAGTTGAACCGAAAACACATTGATGCATAGTTCCTATGTTCATCTTCCAGTGTGTATTGGTGGTCATGCACATCAATTGACAACTTCATATTCAGCTCCAGTCGGACTTGCTTCTTGTATTTACTTCTGTGAGTGTGCCAAATGGTTTGGATCGCATGCGTGCACACAGTGACATGCATGCTTCTTAATTTCGTTGCATGCGATCAAGAACATTTCTCACCATGTCTGCTCTGTGCCAACTGCTGGGATGGATCTATAACTTGTATGGCCACAGTTTCATCCACGAGCACATGTTGTGCCCCCTACTATACCTATTTCTACTGCAACTGATTCTCTCCTCTATGAAACTCCTATTCTTCCTTGGGTTGTTGCTTTAGCACATGCAACTCCTTCTGGTTTCGTTCCTCTTCTTTTGTGCGACCATCTTGTCGTGTCGTCACCTCATAGACTCAATCTCCAAAGTTAATTTTGTCATGAGTGGATCTACTTTGCGCTTGCAGCTTTTCTTCGCCTCTATATTGTCAATAACCTTCCTCTAGCATCCATTGTGTGCAGGTGTACTACCTTTCACTACTGTGATGGTGCTACTCAATGTGATTTTTTTGCCATATTATCTTGATGTTCTTGTCTATGAACAAATTTATGTCTTCACAGGTAGCCAAGCTCATAGACACTTTCTTGGCTGCAACCCTCATTGTGCTCTCAAAGGTGTCCTTTAACTCTTCTCTCTTGAAGACCATTGTACTTGTGTTGTTGAGAGGCAGATGAACACCTGTGATGCCTGGAGACAAGGTAACACTCATGGTAAGAAATCTATCAGTCAAAAACAAAAATGAACTTGAGAACTAACTTGCAACATACAAGTGTGACTGATCATGAACCTTGCGCAATTTCCACTGGGAGGTCGAGAGACTGAATGCCAAAACTGTGCAAGGCACAATCTGGGTTGTTAGAAGGCTAACAGACTACTCAAGCTATACAATGCATAGTCTAGCCTGCCCTGCTAAGGATTAAAATTGCAGAATGCACAATTTCAATCAGTAGTGACATGCAACCAACAAACTACATTGTGCAGTTTCTGGGGCCAACGCGAAATTGCAGCCAAGAATTACGAATGCATGCCTAGAGGTTAGTACCTAGCTAGGCTTGCATAATTTATGGAGGGAAGGTAGAGCCTTCGCTTCCGAAAATGCGCAAGGCTAGCCGAGCAAGCATGGTCCAGGCCAAGGTACCCTAGTCCGACCAATTGGCAACTAAAAACATGAGAAGTTTGAATTCATGGTGATATAAGTGTAAAAAAGAGTGAATGATCATTCATGCAAACAACAAGTGTAGGATTCAAAAAATGAGAAAGCATGCATGTGTGTGAAGCGAGTTGCCACAATGGTGACCGTAAGTGTAAAATAGTGTCATACATGTGACAGCAGTGAGATGAAAATGAAAACTAAAACGATCCTAGTACAAGCTAGTATGCATGTAAATGACAAAAATCGCTCATTGAAATCAAGCAAACAATACTCACACAAAGAGAAACACAAAAAGTGATAGAAACACAATGCAAGTCATGAGTAGTGGGCTTACCCCAAGAGAGCTAAGTTGAATGTGCTGACGACCCCTAGATGTAATGAGGGATGCCAAAGCTGCAAGGTCAATGTGAGGAATGAGCTTTGCAGCATCCAGTTGATGAGTTTTGATAAGGTCGAGGTTCTGATGTGCATGCCAAAAATCTAGGAAAAGAGACACTTGATGATAGGTTTTTGAGATGATCCTTGCATGTAACCTTCAGACGCTAAAAATATATCCTTGAAACAAGGGATGAATTTACATGCTGCCTTGGGAGGAGCAGCCCATGCATGCCAATCAATTTTTCTCGGTCTCGAAGGGAACGAGTCAACTCAACTGAACATGCAACAATCTTCTCAGATGGGAGGAGAAAATGCACATTTCACGGAGGGGGCTGGGCTAGCTGCCTAGAGGGATTATGTAATGTTTGGGTAGAGTAATTGAGTACTACCCAGAATTATGGACTTTCTTGGTTGAGCGGCCCTGCTAGGAGGAATTGTGTAATTTTCTTTGTGAATATTGACATGCAGAATTGTGAAATTCTGAAGCCCAACAGGCTGCCAGAGAGAATTGCACAATTTCTGGAGGTAAGGATGGTTTCCCTCCAAAATTGCACAATTTCTTGAGGGAGATGCTTAGCCTGCAGCTAGACCAAGTCTAGTGAAATAGCCTGTGAGGGGGATGTAACAAGATTTGATGGACATGTTTTCATTCTACAAGAAAATTGTTGAAACTTGTGTACTTGACAAGATGGGACATGTTGCTGTGAAACGTTCGTAAGGAGGCTCCAAAATGAAGCTAAGGAAAAATTTTGGAGGGTGGTTGTAGCCACTGCAACAAAAACCTTGTAGTATTAGTAATTGATATCATTTCAAACTAGGGAATAATGACTGTGATTTATCTTCCTCACTTAATACAAATACATATAAACAAATTATGAAGGAGATTGAAGGAGTACCTATAACATAAAATTTAATTTAACCTAAGGCTCCATTGTCATGCCCTTATAGTCGGCCACAGTGGAGGATGACTTAACACCTATATGGCCCATCACTATAGTTTTGTGACTCATTTCATCTCATAGATTTCTCAATCTGAAACTACGTGATTCCATACTACACCTCACTTTTCATATTTCATGGTTATTAAAATTCATAATTTTAACACTTATTGAAGTATGTAGATAATGATTCCATACAATTATGCCTTAACATAACCAATATGCAAATGACATGAATGAAAGTGTTTATAGAATTAACAACTCAATTGGCTTAACAATTGTCAAATATTCGAATGTGTTACAACCAAATGAAGTCTAGTCTCATACAGAAATTACAAAATTATAAGAGCACACAATTGATACAAACTTATCACCAAATTTCCTATTTGATTTACTCCCATCAATAGTAACTTTGTCATAGATCAAAATCATTTCACGTGATAGAAATAGTAAGTGCTCTTGAATGGATGCAATGTATGAAGAGTTAAGTTAAGTGAAGAAAATAAAGTTAGTTCTAATATTAAAATTCAATTGAGTTAGAGTTAAAAAGTTAATGCCTTCTCAAGAAAAGCTCAATTATCAAAATTGTTTCATCTCATAGAAATAATAAGTTCTCTAATATGCATGCAATGTATGAAGAGTTAAGTTAAGTGAAGGAAAGAAATTTAATTCTAGTATTAGAAGTCAACTCAGCCAGAGTTAAAAATTTAATGACTTGTCAAGAAAATCTCAGTTAAGGAGAAGAAAAATGTCAATTTTTGTTAAAGTGAAGTTAGAAAAGTTTAGTTAAAGTGCTAATTTATAGTTTTCATGATCTGAAATGATCATACATTAAATTGAAGTAGAATCGATTAATGCCATCAGTGAACTAAATGTTAACTTAAGGTGTCTTAACCATGAGAATCGATTGAAAAGGGATGAATTCAAGACATAATTAAAACATAAGAAAGATGTAAATAGAAGTGAAAATTAGCAAAAACATAGTGATACCACACAACAAGATTTATTACAGAGTTCATCCTTGATGGACTACATCTTTGGGTCCACTTTTAGGATGGGCATCCACTTTACTAGGATTGAATATGAGGAGGTAAATTACACAAAAATTAATCAGACTGATTATGCACTTAGGAACTTTTAGTAACTGTCATAAGAAAGCTCTCTAAAATAGATTTCCAACACCTTTTCTGGTTCCCAATTCTGACTTCGGATGCTCCTGTAACACTAAAAACAAAACTGATTATATCCTCCAAAATCTGCAATCTAGAACTCAAAACCTCTCTTCTATGCCTCCAATGCACCAATTTTCCTTTATAACCCTCCAGATGCATTAAAACACCCTCTTACAGAGTTTAGGAATGAATCAACTGCTCCTTAAAGTTAAATTAGGGTTTATGGTTAATGAATTAATGTTATTAGGTCTTAGGTGTAATTAAATAATCCTAAAATCCAAACAAAACCCACTTGAAAACCTTATATTAGCCCGTAGATTGTTATTGGTTAGCTAACTAGGCAGAGGATGTTGACAGTTACTTGTGACCAGTTGCGGTCTAACCACAGGCTAACACATAGTGCTGATTCCCAGCGGTTCTGGCTAGCTCACTGGGACATGCCATGTGAGCAACGCGTCTCCTCGGTGGTTTCGGCAACGACGCATTAACCGTGATGGCCAGTTGAGTGTGGTGAACGTGTTCACATGTGATTTTCATCCACTGTGAACTCTGCCAATGGTAACGATTAACTACTCATTGTTCGCTCACATGGCCTGCAGTCACGGTCGGCCCCCTCGTGCGGTTAAGCTAATGGTTAGGGCTATTGAGGATCGGTTTGTAATGTTATATTTATTACAATGGTTTTTTAATGTATTAACATGGCCCAAATTTTTTAGTGATAGGGTTTAGGTGTTTAGGACTTAGTTTTTAATGCATAGATTTATGTTTTTCACCATAGCTTCCTAGGGCTAGGTTTTAGTATAATGATTTATAAATATTTAGGTCATGTTTTTGGTGTTATATTTACACTTTGACATTGCTTTCATCTAAAATAACCCATTTACACATCTTCATCTCAACACAATATTTGTTAACATCACATGACAACACCCGTTCCATTTTTGACAACCAAACCCCATCAGAAGTGACGACAACCACATCTCGACAACCAGGCACCAAACACCATATCCTTTGAATTTCATGTAAACCACATCAACCATTGACATCATTTTAGAAGCTAAATATACCAGACACTAAACGTTGAAGATGAATACTCGTGAATTTGATAAAGCTCAAGACCTCATCGATAATGATCATTCGAAGACCACTTTGATTTTGAACCATTGATGGCTCCGCTCATGCTAGACTGAAAATATCCTCCTAGATCAATCCTCTCCATTTGAATGTTTTTGGACCACAAATGTTTGACTAGACAAATAGCAGGTGAGGGTAGAGATCCCTCACTCTCGAGCTTGCCCTGATGATGTACCAATACATTCAATCAACCACCTAAAAGTGATGACACTAATGATTCTGATCATGGGACATTTTGAATCTATGAACTATTCCATCCATGTGCAATATGCACAACTTGTGAAGATGGTTAAACAACCTGTTATGAACATGGAAATTGACTTCTTTCCATGAAGTACCATGAATTAGTGATTCATAAACATGTTTGAAAACAGTGTCTACATGATATTGTTCAATACTATTGACATGTACTAACAATCTATTTTGCAGAATAACAGAAACATTCAAAGACATTCTTAATCTCATACCAGCCAATTGACTTGATATACTTTCCTAATTCTTGATTACTAGGTGAACTTGTTGCAATAAACCCTTCAAATTGTAGTGTGAAAATTGCTGCAGCTTAGTTTGATTTTGAAAGTATTGAAGTGACTGTTGATTTATTTGAATCACTGTTTCCTCATTCATGAAATGATGTCTCCATTGATTAACACTTTCCCTTAATGCATAAGTTTCCCTTTTATGTACTGGATACTTTAACACTGCTTTAGAAAAGGCTTTGATATGAAAACAAATAGGTTTCCTCTCCACTTGAAAAGAGGCTTAAAAAATGTTTGAGACATGAAATGGTGATACAATACAAGAGAAATGTAACACTAACTTTCCTCAATACTGACCTACATCCCTGTAACTTATAACTCCCAAACTTGGACTGAAATGATACATTCTGACATTAGGAAGGGGAGCTTTGGACATCAACTGTAACTCATGTTGAATTCCATGCTTATGAGTAAGATGTTTGGACTCTTTAAATAGAACTGGAAAATTTTCTACCTTCTTGACCAAAATATATTTAAACTGAGACTTACAACCTAAAAAAACATCATGTTGATTCTTATGTTGTTCCTTTACACACATGAGTACAAATCTCTTATTTGAACTTATTAATCGCTTCATCTGATTAGCAACAATTAAATTCAAGTGTGTTTTAGTTTTGAATTCAACCCCATATTTTTTAAGGTGATATTTTACTCACTCCTATAAAACACTGCATCACTATCATAAAGATAAGGACTTCCTAAGACAACTCCACATATGTCTATTGGAACCACATCTAACTCCACTTCATCAATGTAATTACTTGTAATGGCAAATTTTAACCTACACTGCTTTGTGACATTTACCTGAGTTGATTTATTCATCCAACCTAATGGGTAAGGTCTTGGATGATTATGTGTCTCCAAACCCAATTTCTTAACTAAATATTGAGATATTAAATTTTCTTGTGATCCACTGTCAAACATTGTATCTATATTTGTGTGTTTAGAAATTATCCTTATGTGAAATAGTTCAACTCTTTTATCCTCATTTGAAGGATTTATGTTTGATGAAGATGTATTAGTATTAGAACTTGAACCAATGTTAGAAGTTTTACCTGTCGAAACTATGGTAGTTATCCTCCTGTCATCACCTGAACTAGAGCCTAGATCTTGTTTGATTGTTGCATCTTCTTTCTTTTCATCCTTCTCCTTAAGGAAATTCTTTGGCTTAAGCTTTGGATGAATTTTCCAACACCTATATTCATCATGACTGACTCTCTGGCAATGAGAACAAGTAGGTCTTTCCTTAAGAGCTGCTGTGATTTCTTTCCGTTCGAATTGTTCTTCCTCTTGTTGTCATTGGAATCCTTTATTTCCAACTCTTTAGATGATTGTGGTGAAAACTTGAATGGTCTGCCACCTGATTCTAAATGTATGGCTTGAACACACACTTCATCAAAATCATCAGGATTAAACATCAATAATGTATCATGCAAATATGAATGTAAAATGCTGATGTACTTTAATAAAGTTTCACATTATCCAATGAAATAACAAGCGCCAATGATTTGTTTCTGAACTCCTGAGTAAACTCCTGAACACTCTGTCCTTTACCTCGCCTCAAGTGCTACCATTCAATAACAACTTGTTGCATGTATCCTAAAGGATAGAATTGTTTCCTAAGAGATTTTAAAATCTTAGACCATGAAGAGACAACTTTACCTTTTATCTTTACATCTATTTGAGTTTTACTTTCCCACCAGATTAAAGTTGTTCATCCCATTCTAAGTGTAGCTAACTGAATTTTCGTTTTATTGTCAGAAATGTTCTGAATATGACAATACACTTCTAACTACTTAATTCAGTTATCTAGCTTTCCAGTATTCATTTCGCCATCATAAATAGGTAACTCAAATTTTACATCAAGTTTCAAAAGATATTTTTTCTTAGGTTTATTTTATGTTTCAGATTTTGAACTAGAAGAAGAAGAAAATGATGATGATGATGGAGATGATGGAGGTTTATCGGCCTTGCCTTTACCCTTGTCCTTCTTTGATTTCACTAAAGAAGAAGTTGAATCTCTCGCCTTCTTATCTTTGTAGAGTTCTCCCAACATCTACTGCATACTCAAACATTCTTTCTGAAACTTTTCCTCGCTCATCTTTGCTTCAGTTTCAAGAGTTTCACCTGCATCAGATCATGTCATGATCAAATTATGAGTGACTCTTTGCTTTCCAATGTCTGGATCAATCTCCTCAGTGTTCCTTCTCCACGTTGCAACTTTGACCTGGTTAACATTCATTGGAAAAATTCCACAAATGCAACTTCCTCTGATACCTAATTATATGATCTGAAATGATCATACATTAAACTGAATTAGAATTGATTACTGCCATCAGCGAACTGAATGTTGGCTTAAGGTGCGTTAACCGTGAGAATCAATTAAAAAGCGATGAATTGATGACATAATTAAAACATAATCAAGATGTAAATAGAAGTGAAAAGTAACAAAAACACAGAGATACCATAGAACAATATTGATTACGAAGTTCATCCCTGATGGACTACATCTTCGGGTCCGCTTTCAAGATGGGCGTCTGCTTTAATAGGATTAAATCCGAGGAGGTCGATTACATATAAAATTAACTAGAATGATTATGCATGCAGGAAATTTTTGTCAATGTCACAAGAAAGCTCTCTGAAATAGCTTTCAATGCCTATCATGGTTTTCGATTCTAACTCTGGATGCTCCCGTAACACTAAAAACAAAACTGCCTATATCCTCCATAATTTGCACTCTAGAACTCAAAACCACTCTTCTATGCCTCCAATGCACCAATATGACTTTAAAACCCTCCAGATGCATTTTAAATCCCTCTTGCAGAGTTTAGGAATGAATCAACTGCTCCTTAGGGTTAAATTAGTGTTTATGGTTAATGAATTAAAGTTATTAGGTCTTAGGTGTAATTAAATAATCCTAAAATCTTAGCAAAACCCACTTGAAAACCTTATATTAGCCCGTAGACTGTTAGCGGTTATCTCATTGGGCGGATGATGTTGACAGTTACATGTGATCAACTACAATCTAACCGTAGGCTGACACCCAGTGCAGATTCCCGGTCATTTCGACTAGTTGACTGGAACGTGCCATGTGAACAACGCTACTCCTCGGTGGTTTCAACAACGACACAGTAACCGTGATGGTTAGTTGATAGTGCGGTGAACGTGTTCACATGAGACTGTCATCCACTATGAACTCCACCGTTAGTAAACATTAACTGCTCCTTGTTTGCTCACATGGCCTGCATTCATGGTCGCCGCCCCCCGCGTAGTTAAGCCAATTGTTAGGGGTATTGTGGGTTAGTTTGTAATGTTATATTTATTACAATGGTTTTGTAATGTATTAACATGGCCCAAATTTTTTAGTGCTAGGGTTTAGCTGTTTAGCACTTAGGTTTTAATGCATAGATTTATGTTTCTCACCATAGCTTCCTAGTGCTAGGTTTTAGTAATGATTTATAAAGACTTAGGTCATGTTTTTGGTGTTATATTTACACTTTGACATCACTTTCATCTAAAACAACCCATTTACACATATTCATCACAAGGCGACATTTTTCAACATCATATGACAACAATTGCTCCAGTTTTTACAACCAAACCCCAGCAAAACTGATGACAACCACATGTCGACAACCAAGTACCAAACACCATATCCTTCGAACATCATGTAAACCATATCAACCATTGACATCATTGTTGATGCTGAGTATACCAGACACTGCATGCTGATGATGAATACTGGCGAAGTTGATAAAGCTCAAGACCTCATCGACAATATGATCATTTGAAGACCACTTCGATTTTGAAGCACTGAAGACTCCGCTCATGATGGATTGACAAGATCCTCCTAGATCATTGCATGAAGAAAAGGAAGTTAGAGTTTCCATGATTCCATATTTAGAAAGTTTAGTGCTTATATACTCATTGTTCGGTCACTGTAATGTGAAGTAAGAAGAGAGAATAACATCAACATGGTGCATGTATATGAGAGAATAATTAATGAATAGACCTTTATTGAAGCAGAAGCTTGGGTAATTATTTATCTTGTGTGTGCATGTTTATCTCTACCTCTAAATAACAAGTGGTATTAGAGCAAGGTTTAGCAAGGTTTCAAAGAACCAAAAGGGTTAAGAAGGTCATGAGCTACTTCCACTAAGAAACCTTGGCTATTGTGAGTAGCCCACAAATCTAATTTTGCATCCATTGGTCCATAAGTAGAAACTACAGGTCATTAAGAGTTTGTAAACCCAACTACTAAAAGATTATTAGGGTGAATAGCCTATAGAGCTATCACCACTAACCAAAGAAGGAGTCTCCACCATAAGTTTTAGCCATGATCCTCCATAAGAATTTATGTAAAAGAGATTAACAAAATTGCTAGTAGTGGGTGGGAGCCGCCATTAAAGTGAAGTTTTAAATGTTTAGTTTTAAATATAATCAAGTGTATGTGACATTAATTTCTAGAAGCTTGACACAATAAGGAAAGAAAATAGAAGACAAAATAAAGATGGCAGTCATGGGTCACAAAGTAGGACTGAAGCAAACTGAGAAAAGAAATCAAAAGGAAGAGCCAAATTATTTTGAAGAGCTCATAGAGGTTCTTGCACAATCGAGGCATTTAAAATACACGTATATGAAGTAGACAAGTTCAAGGATGAATGGAGTATGATAGATCTAGTAACTTTCAAAATGTAAAATATACTTTGATGTAAAGAGTTGACTGAGTATCAGTCTAATAACCCATGTGATGAAGTATGTGATTCCTCAATATTGGATCTTATAAAATAGGAATTAGATGATAATTCCTTATGCAAGGTAGAAAAAAGCTACACATTCCTAGGAAGAATGGAAGACGTTGGAAGTAGAATTTGGTATAAACAAACGTGACATAAAGCAACAAATTGTGTTATAGTGTGTTGAAGAATCAATAGAAATTCATCTGCAAATCTGAGAGTAAATGAGCAATACTATAGGAGGAAATTAGAGCTTGGAAAATACCACTAAAATGTGGATGATATTCATAAGGATATAAAAGTGAAACCCATGAATCAAATATGCATATGGATGAAGAAGTCATAGAAAATATTGCAGAGTGAGAAGTTGAAGCCTCTAGGTGTGAGGTAGTGTTGAGGGACAAAGTCCCCTAGGGTCTTGGGTCAATACCCTAGTAGAGCGGGGGTTATCTACAAAGAAAAACAAGCATTCCACACAACCATGATACTAATATAAACAAACTACACAAAGAGAGGTGCACCTGGGGGTCCTTAGTTTAGGTCGATCCAGCCAGGGTCCAAACCCTCTTGGAGTTCCTTTCGATCCTTCAATCTGCAAAACATTCAATTCAAGAAAGAATAATAGTATATGGACCAAGCAACATAAGGAAATCAACTTCATAGCATATTGAAAGGTAGTTAGTTATACAATTGAAACAACTATTCATATGTAAATCATAACATTGATATCATAAGCATGAAGAAGATTGATATCAGGAACAAGAAAAGAGTTCCTTTTATTATAGATAACTAAAATACAAAAAGGAATGATTTCACCTGAGTCTTCCTTTCACAGGCTCCAAGCAGAACTGTCCTCCGGATTTATCCAATCTCAAGACTTCAACAATATCCTTCCATGACTCACTCAAGGATATCTCAACTAATGGAAAGACATCATAACTCAAGGAAACAAGGGTTTCCTGTAATGGGGGAAGTGCTGAAGCACAAGGATCTTCAAATCTAATCAGGGTTAATCTTAGCAGAGTGATTTTTCTCTCTATTCTCTCTTCCTTAGGCCTTCCCATTGAAGCCTTTTTATACTTCTCCCAAAGTAATTTTTTAGTTGGGAATTCATTGAGAACAGTTGGGCCATGGGCACTAATAGGTAATCAACAGCTAAAACCCATGATCTCCACTCGAAATTAAGGAGATTTAATTTTTTCAAGTGTTTTAAGACATATACGCGAGTTGGGTATACACAGACCCACGTACACACGCGTTTAGCTCAGGGCAATGTCACGCATAGGAAGTAAAACACTATTTTTTAAGTATTCAGACCGGGTCTAGAAGGAGGGGTTTCCCTAGGCCATTTGTGCAACATCACAAACATCAACAATGAGATTTGGAGCTATAACAGATGCCCCCTAATATATGAGGTCAGAAGGGGTACATGATGGCCGAAATGTATTAAGTAAGTGTATGGAAAGGAAACCTATCAAAAACTCAGAAAGAATTGACCAGAGTTCAACCTGCCAAGCCACAAAAGGAGATCAGAAAGAAACACTATTTGAGGCGGGCATACCCATGCTCAAAGAAATTAAAGCATGTCCGCATACCATGTACAAGTAGATCCACTAAGTATACAAGTATAGAAGACTGGAAAATACATAATGGATCATCTGATCAGGATCGAACAAGTACATGTCTGAATATCACATATGAGAATGTCAATGATGCTAAAGGATGAAGTGAATCACTGATATCAAAGACTAATCCCTAAAGTACCAAATGAACATGATGGAGTAAGATGGTACTACACTGCAAACTCAGATGCTAGCATATAGAACGTCGCCATGAATGACTGCAACATATAAGGTGGAGTGGTATCAACTAGCAGCAATAGGAGCAATTGTTAAGTGAACCAATGAATGCTGATGCAACTTGAGGTCTTCACCAATTGATGTGGTACATTTCTACACCGTGGGAATAAATTATCTAAAGTTGACCATGTGAGAAATCGTTTGATTACTGGTCATTGATGTATACTATTAACAAATGGGAGACTACTCATCGATAATGATAATGAGTGTCAAGGTACCTAGTACAATCTAACAAGTGTGAATAGATGAGCTAGAGTTGAACACCTGCAAGAATCTATCAATCAGGAGACAATGATGGTTTCCCACTTTTGATAGTGAAGGATCTACCACTAATGACTGCACACCCCAAGGTACTGCCAAATGGACTCTAGATCTTTGCTCCAGAGCAACAAGTCATAGTTGATAGGAAAAGATCCGCTAGAAGGAAGGCATTAAGGCATCCTTCATCAATCTAGCACGAGTGTAACCCATAGGCCAATCATATGGAAGGAATTGGATGAGAAATACGTAGTAACCCGACTGAAGCATGTTTCTGGCATACACAAGATGTGGCTAGCGCATAATAGAAACCCTCTGAACCAACCAATAATGAAAGTTGACACAGAGGTGAGGTATCCACCAATAGGGTCAAATGGAAACCAATGTACTACACAAATCCCAGTGTGTGATAGTGTAAGATGATTATGAACATAAGGGAAACCACTCAATCAAATACCCATGATACTGATCAATGTTGAGCACAAGGTGACCTATCAATAATGAAAATAGGGCTAGGGTGCGGATCTAGGCCTGTCCTTAGAGCAAGATGTCGTCATTGATAAGGACAAGACCAGCCAGCAAGAAGTCAATGGAGACCTTCTCAAAATGACACGAGTAAAGGACCAATATAACTGATGTGATGATAGACAAGACACTAACAACCAGGGATGGTCGACTAAAAAATGAATCAAGAGACACCGCAGAGAGGCCGACTTAGGCTAACTTCCCTTGAACAAAAGCATGACTCAATGTGACTATGTGGTAGCATATGTTGACTCTGTATAAGTTCATCATGCAGGAGGCATGAATGAACCCTCCATATGATTGGAAGAGATAACCAATCGGGGGAGAACTCACTCAATAACAAGGTTAAGGCATACCTAAGTCAAACTAAATCCTGCCCAAATGGAGGAGACTTTGTTTTGAGTGCTTTGTTCAAGGGCGACACGACTTACTATAGCTACCAACAATAGGTGGAAATATTGTCCCGTTCCCGCTCTTTTTGGAATATATTATTTTTTTTGTCTTTTTCTTTAAGATGGAAAAAGAAAAAAAGAAGGCTATAGTATAATGGAAAGAACAAGTGTTAGTGAAACAGATGATCTAGTTCCTAGGATTGGAAAAATCCTATACTTAATGCAGGGAGGTGAAAACTAGTTAAAGACACTCAAAGGTGTGTTCCTTCCATGGGTCAAGGTGTGTCAAGTTGCAAAAGTCAAGGGAGTGCAAGTTTGATTTTGTAGTCATCATGGTCAAAAGTTGGCTTAAACACGAGTCCAAGTGAAGCTGGCTCAAGGCCAAAAGGTGCAAATGGTCAAAATGCAATGCAGTAGTACAACTTAACACAAAGGAGCCTCTAGGCTATAAGGCTAGAATCAAGCGAAGAAGCAAAGACGAATGAGTCTTCATCACATATGTCATGGTAGGACTACAGAGGACTTTCGAGCCTACTCAGATCGAAGTAGCGTGGGCAACAAATGTCAGTGAGGTGCTAACTATGATGCCCATGAAAAGGATGGCTCTACCATCATGTCATGATTTAAATATTGGCGAGTGAAGATGGTTTATGAACCATAACATGATGGGGTTGACCCTATGGCAAGTGTATCAGAAAATGGAGGCTAGTATGCATAATGCAATGGAAAAATGGTTTCCCTAACCTATATGCCAGTGAGAAAATGATACCTACCATGATGGGTCAACAATCATGGAACTGTCTCGAGATTGTCGTAAAAGCATCCAAAATGTCCTGAAAATCAAACTGTTCTTGACATTCCAAGCTCCCAAGTTAAAAGGTACATGAGACAAAACAAATCAAGTTTTTGAAAAAAATTGACATTTTAAAAGCTTATAAAATAGTTTTTCGACTCACCATTATCACCATTTTATTTGAGAGCAAAGGAGTGAAGCAAAAGGAGCAATCATTGCCATTCGCCAAATTTGACCGTTCAAATATTCCCAAATCACTAGGTAACCCTTAAAATTATCTTGCATTCAATTGTGATTAGTTTTAGAATTTTCAATTCAAGTTTCACTGTTGAATTATTGTCAAAAAATTTGTCATAGTGTATACGTGGGTTGGCTATGTGCAACCCACTTATACGCAGGCCCTAGATGCGACTGTGTATGAAACGAACCTCTGTGTATACCGCAAAAACTTCAAATAAAAATCTAACGGTCCAAATTTGTTTTTTCATCAAGATGCTAGCCATTTGGAGAGAAAGAGAGCATGCCTTAGTGGATGATGACGTCATGAATGATCCTAATGCCCTGGATGCCTTAAGAGGATGTGGTTTGCTAAATTTCTTTAAACTGCCAAACATGAAAGCAAATGCTCGCCTGCTCGAAATGCTCATTCACTACTGGAGCATTGAGGATGACTCATTTATGATTGATCAAATGCCACTCAAGATAGAGGTTGAGGATATTTATTTCATGAACGGCCTTTCCTAGAGGGGAGAGGTAGTACATTCCATGTGCAGATCACGAGGGAGTCTTTCCATCGAGGACTACGTGCATATATATTTCCCAGGTCATCCAGAAAAGGTTGGAAGTCAAATTCCACTCAAGCATGTGGAGATTTTATCACTGAGGATCATCATGTTCACTATAGCCAGAGTGAACAGATCGGCTTCCTTACACTAGGCTTCATGGCTAGCCATGAGCTTGGTGGTAGATTGTCTCTCCACCGTATTTGATTGGTGCACCATTCTTCTCGCCAACCTGAAGAGCCAACTTACCTCTATCAAGAAGGGGCAGACCAAAAACTTCAGGTATGAAACTATTTTGTGCTCTTTATTCTTTGAAAGGGTCCCAACACTCCATCCTAGAGTATCAGTTTCGATCAGCACCCCATGAGATACATGAATGGGCACGTGGGCTGACTTGATGAAATGACTAGGAGGTGGGGACGTTCCACGGATTGCTTTCGACGATGACTTCTTTTCCTGGTGGGAGCAGCAGATCATCACCATAGACGACTACCCCTATGCTAGGTTGGACTTCCGAGGAGATCCTGATCTAGCTTTGCCACCAACTACAACATGGGTTGATATAGGTAACAAATGTTTTTGATTTTATGATTTTTATGATTTTTTATGATTTTTCCAATATAAAAATGAATTTTAAAAAATATTTTTGATAGAATTCAGATGACTAATATGATGATCATGTTCCAGATACTAGGCTAGTATGACTAGATGGTTTCCATGGCATGGACATCGCAGCCGAGGTGCCAAAGAGGCAGCTACGGACACAAAGAGACTTCTACACACAGTTCAACGGCACTTGGTGAGACTAACTCATCGAGTATCGATGGAGGATATATAGGATCTCCCTATAGATATGCAACATCATGTGGTTGGCATGCCATGAGACTAGGTTCGCATTCTTAGGCATGTGGCCAAAACAATTGTCGCATGCTTAGCCACTCATCCTAAGCTAGGGAATTACATGTACTAGACATGATTATGGGAATTTGAGTCCCAATTTTTTGTATATTATTTTTGGACACACTTATGTACAATTGAGATATTTTAT